>MU223273.1:39489-63056 GCA_018584345.1 Thuja plicata
TTTATCCAACAAAAAGTTAATGTCAAAGTGATTTTTTGTCAGCATTTTGATGGGTTCAAAGGAGACTCGATTATAGGTGTGAGTGAGGTGTAGAGGGATTATACCAAAGGGATTTTGATCCAAGAGGATTTTATCTAGCCATTTTGAATTTACTCCTTCAAATGGGACCTCTCAAGGCTTAAGTCAACATATTTTCTTAAAAATGTGCAATTTCAGCAAAAATCAAGATGTTCAAAAAAGTGGGACACACTATTGTGGGACCACCCAGATTTTTCTTCAAAGGTGACCTCACAATCTTTCCCTTTGACTTTAAAGCTTCTATCTCTCAAACTTCAAGATCGAATCATTTTTCCATTCAATTGGAAATTATTGGGGAAGATAAGTCTCAGTTGTGCCCATTTAAATTTGAAAATATGTGGCTTACGGATGCAAATTTTATAAATTTGGTTTCAGACTAGTGGTTGAAATGCAGGATTAAGGGATCAAAGTTGTTATGTTTTGTGTCAAAACTCAAGTATATCAAAAAAAATCTTCTTATATGGAATAGAAATCATTTCAATAGCGTCTTTTCCTTGAAAGATGAGGTTGAACAAAAGCTTAAGGATCTGAATGAAATCATTATGTAGAAAGGAATGAACAAGGAGATTTTTTATTTGGAAAAAGAACTGTTAAGGGATAAGGAGGATATTCTAGTTAAGGAAGAAATCTTTTGGAGACAAAAATCTAGAGAAAATTGGTTGGATGCAAGAGATAAAAATACAAAGTTCTTTCATACTAGTACCAAACAACGTAGGAGTGTCAACAAGAGTCATTAGATTTATAACACTGAAGGTGTTCTATTTCAAGATCAAAAACAGATTCAAAAATAAATAGTAAGTTTTTATACAAATTTGTTAAATCATTAAGAGATTTCTCATCTCAATGCTCAGGAGGATTTTCTTGTTGATATCCCAAAGATTATTTTCAATGAGGACAATGAAATGCTATTATCCAAATTTTCAGAGAATGAAATTTTACGAACTCTTTTTCACATGGCTCCTGACAAAGCTCCACGGTCAAATGGATTTCCTCCCTGCTTTTTCTTTCATTATTGGCATATATTAGGAAAAGAAATCACAGATTATTTGGAGGTTGCTTGTTCCTTAGGTAGATTTCTAACTGAAATTAACAATACTTTTATTGCTCTCATTCCTAAGAAGGATCAAGCTAGCTCTATGGATGAATTCAGATCAATTGCTTTATGTAATACCATATATAATTTTTTTTCCAAAGCCTTGGCCAATAGATTAAAACTTATCTTGGGTAAGACTATTGGAGAAGAGAAAACTGGGTTTGTTCCGGGGAGATCAATCCTTGATGGCATTATTATAGCGCAAGAAGCTATTCATTCCATCTAATGTAACAAAAAATCAAGTATGGTAATCAAATTAGACATTAAGAACCTGCTTATGACAGGGTGGATTGGAGGTTCTTAGCTAAATGCATGGAGAGATTTGGTTTCTCTAAAGTTTGGATTAACCTAATTTATTAATTGTATCTCCACTCCAAAAATATTTATCCTTGTAAATGGTTCCCCCCATGGTTTTTTTGAAGGCTCTAATGGAATTAGACAAGGAGATCCCCTATCCCCCTTTTTATTCATCATCATGGCAGAAGGTTTGGGGTGCAGATTTATTAGTCTCCGGAATCAAGGTTTCATTCAGGGAGTGGAAATCACTTCTTTAGTTAAGGAAGTTACTCATCAACAATTTGTAGATGACATCCTTCTTCTTGGGAAAGGCATTATCAGGGAGGCTTTACTCATTAAAAAAATATTAGACACTTATTCTTTAGCTTCAGGACAAGCTACCAATAAAGATAACTCTCTAATCTTCTTTTTTCATACTAAAAATAAAATTCAGCAGAATATTGTAAAGGTTTTGACATTCAAGACTGGTTCTCTCCCATGTTCCTATCTTGGTATTCCAATTAATAAAGCCTTGAGAACAGCTCCGGCTTGGAAACCCATCGGTGAAAGAATGGGCAGAAAAATGGACTCCTAGAAATCTAACTGGTTATCTTGGACAAGTAGAGTCATGATGATTAAAGCCACTTTGGCAGCAATTCACATATACTTAATGTCTTGCCTCTCACTTCCCACTGGATGTTATATGGATATGGTGAAAAAAACTCAGGAAATTCTTCTGGTAGGGAACTGACACTAAAAGAAAATTTTCTCTCATCTCTTGGGATAAGATTAGTAGACCTGTAAAGGTAGGTGGCACTGGAATTAAGAATCAACTTTGGCAAAATCAGGCCCTTGGGGCGAAACTTTATTGGAAAATTATTAAGGATCAAAATCTTAAATGGGTGAGAATAATCAGAGGCAAATATTTTCATAATATAGATGAAGCAGAGGTGGTAAGAATTAAGGATCTCCCTAGAGGATCTAGAATTTGGAATTTCATATCTAAATCTAGGGATAGTATTGAGAACAACATCACTTGGAACATTAAAGATGGAAGCAAAGCTCATTTTTGGGAAGACTCCTGGGGAGGTTTTCCTAGTATTAATCAATTCTTGGGCCGGAATAGTATCAACAAAGAGTGCTCTGATAAGTGGGGTCCTTTGGTAAAAGACGATATCATTCCTGGCCCATTGAATATGGCAGATTGTTCTTGGCATTGGAGGCAATTTTCAGAACTCAGCTTAGATCCTTTGGAATTACATCTATTGAGGAAGTTACTTGAAGCCAGATTTTTTTTTATCAAGTAGGGACATGATGAAATCATATGGAATGGCTCTAAAACATGGGTGTACAATGTGAAGGATGGATACAGAATCTTAACAGGTGTTTCTTCTCAAAATCAATCTTATTACTTTAATCAATTATGTTGGAATAAAGTTTGCCTTCCAAAAGCAGGATTATTTTCATTTGAAGCAATTCACGGAAGAATTATTATTGTTGATTGATTCAAGAAGATGGGTTACTACGACCCTTCACAATGTCCTTTATGTTATAACAAAGAAGAAGATGAAAATCATTTTTTGCTAACATGTTCCTTCATTACTAAATGTTGGAAATGCCTATGTGCAAAATTAGGTTGGTCTTCAGCTCTTCCATGCGACATTCTCTCTCTTTTCACCTCATGGCCTCAACCTTTCAAAGATAGTCTTTGTGGTAATCTATGGATCATATCTCCTTCCATTTTGATCTGGGAGTCATGGAAAGAATGAAATAGAAGGATTTTTCAAGATGAATCAATAGACAAAATTTCTATTTTTAAAATAATTGAAGCTTCCATAGTTGAAGTTATGAATGCTCGAATCCAAGACCAAAGTGCACAACAATAATCCTATACCAGTTGGGATGATATGATGTTGAAAAATTGGTTTGGGATTAAAATTCCTCCCACATTAGGCAGAGGCTTGAAAGCAAATGTAAAACTTAGAGAAAAATTTATTTGGTCACCTCCTTCTCAGGGATGGTATAAATTGAACTTTGATGGGGCCTCTAAAGAATATCCGAGCCCATCAGGGGTAGATTGCATTGTTCATTCTAGTGATGGAAACATTTTAGCTAAATTGGCAAGACCTTTGGAAATTGGCACCAACAATATGGCAGAATTCAAAGCGTTGCTTTTTGGTTTGTCTATTGCATTTGAATCGGGTCTGGACAAACTAGATATTGAAGGGGATTCAATGATTACAATCAATACCGTCAGAATAGGCTCTACACCGAATTCAAGACTGCAAGACACTTTGGAATTCATTTTAAACCTAATGAATAAATTTGAATCTACAACGGCTAACCATATTTTCTATGAAGGAAATCACATGGCCGATGAGTTGGCTAATAAAGCTACATTGGTTGAATTCTTGAAGTCCACTTGAGAGTTGGAGGCAGTTCAATACACAAACACTTTAGTTACATAATTCGTGACATCTTTTCAACGGTCATTTGGAGGCAGTGGTCAGATGGTGGGAAATAAGGTCACATCATGTCATGTTGACATTTATGAGGTAGTTGCCTCCACTATAGAGTTGTAGTTGCTTGAGATCTGAAGAAGGTACATTGTAGATACAAGTAGCTTGGACGATGGATGGTTAGTATGTTTTGGAGGTCACAAAATTATTCTCTTTTTGCTTCGAGCTAGTAAGTAGTTGAGTGCTTCATACCTTCATTAAGTCACATCAGATTCAAAATCATTCTGGCGGGCAGAACTTCCTTCTCGTTGGCTCTACTTTAACAGCTTGAAATGAAGGACTTTCTCAATTTTACGACGCCTTCACTTCTCCTCTGACATAAAGGACTATCATCATCTGTCATCTAATCATACCTATTTTAATTCTCTCCTTTTTTAGTGGAATAGACTATTCATTTCTAGAGATCGAATAATGACTTCTTTTTAGAGGAGATCAATTTTAGTTAGACCCAAATTTGGAAATTGCCAAATCTCAAACTTCTTGTGCCACTAGGACTTGATGGTATGCAAGTTGTCTAAGATTGGCGGTGATGTGATAAAAAATAGCAAGTGGTTCAGGATTGGTTTGTTGTTGGATGGCATGCAATTTTTGAGACAGTTATTTGGTATATTTTTTGGAAGGCTTTGCATTTTGACTTAAACAAAGCCATATTTCTCTAGCAGAGTATAGTCACGATTTTAGATAACTGAATATGGACACCCTGATAAACTCTGCTCAGAATTGGAGCAGATTTCCTTTGAAAACCCTATTGACACTACTCAGCTGATAGAAGTATGCAAATTTCAGCACTGACATGTGCTCCATGCAGTAAGAAAGGTGCTAGGATTCAATTTTCTTAGCACAAATCATAGATTTTGAGTAAACTCAGACATTTGTGCTGGTTTTTTGGCAAGTATTCTGGTCACTAGAACCAGAAAAATCTTGGCTGAGGAGATACATGTAGTCATCTTTTTACAGAAGAATATTGGGTGGGTCTCCACGAGGCAATCATCAACATTGACACAAACCTCACCACCCCACTACTTTGGGACCTCGCCATAGTCATGAATGTTGGGGAACCATTCCCTGGTTTCGGGTCTAGTCCGAGAAGAAACATTTACGGTGGGCCTCCAAGGAGATTGTTCATCCTGTGGAGTTGGGAATGGGAAGACCACCAAATACAGAGGAGCATGATGAAAAGGGGCATCAATTTTCTTACCAAATCCCTAGGCATTGATGATGGGCTGAATGTTCCCTATGGAGATAACCTGAATTAGGCTATAGTTTGGGTTTATTAGTATAAATATGATGAAAAACTAGATGGTTTAGGGAGCCCAGAATCCTCAGACAATGAGGATGATGAAGAGGGAATGGGGGTTGAGGATGAGGAAGGAGATGAGGATGATGAGGATGAGGGAGCTGTAGAAGATGAATCGAAGGAGGTTGTCAATGAGGATCAAGAGGAGGAGGATGAGGATGAGGAGAAAGGAGGGGACAACAATCCCTCAGACCAGCCTGTGGGTTAAGAATTTGATAACTCTGCAAGGAGTACATAAAATGACTCCACCTCGGCCTTAGACTGATGCCCTAAGCTAAGTCCACTGGGGATTCTTTGTGAATATTATGCTATGTTAGCTCAAGTTTTAGTTACTTTATAGTTCTGGTTATCTGGTTAACTCTCAGTTTGAGCCTCTGGTGTTCATTTTGTTGTTAGAATCTTTGGTTTATAGTTTTTTTGTAGTTTTTGGTTCTGAAATTTGAAATTTGTTATGCTTACTTATTATTATTAATATATTACACTCGGCCTCAGCCTCTTATGGATAAAAAAAAATAGAATAATAAACTCTTTCATATTACAATATATAACTTTCCTCCTAATTTATCTCATGACTTGGATCAACTTGTTAATCAGGATAAGGCTCACTAGATCTTTTTGTAACTGTTATTGTTCTGTTCTCTTTGGCTTTTAATAAAATTTTACCCCTCTTTTAGTTAATATATAAATTTTCTCAAACCAAAAAGTGGAGAAAAAACAAGAATAAAATTGAAAAACAAGATATTCCTTAGTTAGCTTAAAAATTAAGGAACAATAACTTTATCCAAGTCACTAGAATCAAAACTAGAAATAAACCAAAAAGTGGAGAAAAAACAAGAATAAAACTGAAAAACAAGATATTCCTTAGTTATCTTAAATTTAAGGAACAATAACTTTATTCAAGTCACTAGAATCAAAACTAGAAATAAAACAAAAAGTTACAACTTCCAAGAATAAAACTTGCAATAAAACTAATAAAGTGTAAACATTTCCACTAACAAAAAGGTCAATTGTTAGATCAAATTGAAACCCAATCAATTTCATTCTATCTACTTCAACATTTTGAAAAATTAGAATTGTTCTAATATTAAAAGCGTCAAATCCTTCAATCAGATCCCCACACACGATGATAAAACCACATTATAACATTCTTGGATGCTTCTATCCCTCTTACTCATTTGATGACCAACTTATAATATCCAAACACTTTTAACTTTTTCCTCCCAACCTTCTCAACCATACTCAAACCATGTACCAAATATTCATAATCTTCTTCATTATTCAAGCAATTAAAATCAAATAAAGAAGCTCTAAGAATATTCTTCCTTGTGAGAGAAACAATACATACGACTCCTAAATCGATACTGCATCTAGCACCATAGAACTATAGGGTCAAAAAGGAGTAGCTACTTGTTGAAGTTTCGATCAATCCTTTTGACGAACTTGTTAATTATGGAGCTATAGGATCCTCATCCAAGATCACATATGTCCCTAGACCATTAGAATCATAATTCCCACAGGAGTCATTTTGCATGCAATCAAATAGGAGGACTTCTTGTTCTTCACTTTGGTTGCCCTCAAATACTTCATCGTTGATCATTTTGATGTTTAAAATCTCCTCCCTTGTGAGAGCATGAACTACTTAAAAATTTATCATTGCCATCTTAGAGCCATATTTAGTCCTTAGAATCAAATGAGACTAATCTAAAGATAAATAGCCTCCAATTTTAGCTATAAAATCTCTAAACAGACACAAACCAAAGACTAGCAGAATATCTATCACGACCACTTCCTAAAATACAGTGATATTTGGATAGAAGCATAATATTAGACAAAGCTTTCTAATGATTCCTATCATTTGGACCCTTTTTCTCATCCATTTATGAGAGTCAAATAGAATTGAGTAATTTTGGCTTTACATACCTTTGAGTTCATGAATGCAGCCACTGGTTGTGATTGAAAACCTTTTGATGGTTCTTTTTCTTTTCTTCGATTGAAATCTTCTACATGAATAATTGTAAAATAATTCTTGTTCATTCAAAAGGAATTTTTTTATTATGGAAAGTACATCCCACTATGAGACATTAGTCATGCCTTCTTCAACAATTCCACCACATTCAGTGGTTACCACAATTGAGGCCTGGGCTATTTCACATTATCCATGGTATTATTATATTGCTTCTGTAATAATATGTGAGTATCCCATGTCACTAGATTCCTTCAACTGTGACTTCCAAATGAGGAATACTTTTTGGAGTTCTCGCAACCTTCCTTTTTGATCGAGTGAAGTAATTAGATTGAGCTTGCAGTATCTTTGAGGTCGAGACATCATTTGCTAATACTATATTTGTCTCTTCAATCTAAGAGAAAAACACTTTCTTGAGTGCAAGTTTACCCTCTTGTTCTAAGGACATTTCCTGTATTTGGGAAAACTAGGACTGCATTATCTATACCAATTGACTGATATCGATATTAGGTTGCATTGTTTCAGTTTGCATCCCTTGTCTTCATTTTTGTGCTATGAGAAATCTTGGGTAATTAGACCATCATTATAAGCGAAACACCATGCATTTGATTCTTTTTCCAAATATTTTTTCAAGTGACTAATTATCTATGAGGATAAGGCGTGACTATTTGTAATGATATTGAGACCGAGACAATTTGGTTTGATGGTTATGCATGATTAGGTCTTAGGGTTCCTTGATAATTATTATGTTGATAAGTGGACTTGCTTCCTTGGATCCTTGATAAGGTGGTCTTGAAAATGGGGTCTATTTCTTTTTAATGTCGACGATTTCATTGGAGATGCTTCACATAATACTTTTTGTGTACTTCGTCTCTAACCCTAGGGTGTTGAGATTAGTAGTAATTAAACATGAGTGGGAGGAAAGACATACATGGGAGTGCTAATATGAAAAGTACTAGGGGCCTCTTCTTTAAGCAGAATAGATAATTAAAAATAAAAAAATATAGGGATAGGAGGCCTTGGAGGAAGCTTCCATACCTCTATTGGGTTATTTTTGGCCCTAATAGTCATGCGATATGTTTTTGAGGGTTTTCCTCCAAGCAATTGAATCATAACATCTATATCTAAGTTAAAATACTTTAAATATAAGACAATTTACATATCTTCTAGAGGCTAATCTACTACTTGAATCAATTTCCAAGTCTTATAGAACCATATATTAAAATTTGTGAAGATCTATTAAAATAAGTAACCCAAATGGTTCTTGGTGGTGATAGAATTTGGTTGAAGAGATTGATACCAATCCAATGTCTTTCCTTTGAAGGATGCTACAAGTAATCATAGATCAACTTTTTGCTCTTTCATATGATGAACTTGCACATGTATGCAAAATTTTGTAAATGTTTTGCTAGAGTCTTGAAGTATTCCTCTGTGAACTAGGGAAGTTCCTTTAAAGATTTAGTTGGAATTGAATCCCATGTATCTAGAGTTACTGGTGGAATAGGAAATTTATCAAATTCCATGTTACAAAGTTCTTACGAGGACCTAGTAACGCCATATGTGATTGTGTTTCACTCAATCATGTTTCTCTTTCTCAAGTGAAAATCGATAATGAAGGTAACAAGAGGCATGGGTTACTATCTAAACATGCTCTCATGATAGGTCCTTGGTTCATATTATCTGACCTTTGGTCACGAAGTAAGTTTGTGTCCCACTATGTGTGTCAAAATTGTTGATGCTTGAATTATCACTCAAATATGAACAATGGAAAATTTTATGAGCATGGGACCTGATTCATAATATAACCTATGACTTTTAAAGAAGCTAGCTCTTCCTTTGATTTTTTGGATTTAGAGGAAAAGGGAAGGAAAAACATCAAAGTAAATTAAAACATCTAACATGGTGGTGATGCACCAAAAACTAGTAGGGTGTTTTGATTTTAGGAAAGCACAATATAATCATTTAACAGTAATAACAAAAAATCAAAAATATTTGAAAGAGCATTTGATTCATGATTTAAAATCATATATTATTGTAATTATGTTGAAGAGATACACAAGCTAAATACATCAAAGATGGTAGTTTGAAACTCTAGAAACCATAAGCACATTACACCATAGTCTCGTCATTGTTAAAGACAGAACAAAGTACATGATACCATGACTGCACAAAAATACAATATTTGTATCCCTTCTTGAGTAGAACCCATTGAGGCTTTCTATAATAAAAAAATGCTAACCCTTTTTCCATCAATTACAATCACATTTAAAGATGGATAGTCCCTAATCAAGGAGATCATCTTAGTTTTTTGATCAAATAACTAAGTGTTACCCTGAACCTAATTACATGGAAACCAAAATTAAATGCATTATCTTGAATTGTTGAAAATGGAAATTGTTTTCCCTTTGATTCTATATGAATTTGTTAGTTTGTTTACTTGTTGCACATGGCAAGTCATCCACCTAGATTCTAAACACACATGTTACTTAAGTTTATTTAGGGACCAGACAAGAATATTTTCATTTTAGGTGGTGTTAGTACATTATTATGTTTCCACCTTTTGTGGGTGCTTTGCACAAACACCTTTCCATGTTGGAAGGTGATCCACCTTTAGTGGAAACATTGCACAAACTCTTTTCCACCTTGGAGGATGATACAACTTCAGTGGACATGTGACACTTTCTATTCAACCAAGGATTCTCTTTTGCAATATCATTCCAATTCTAGTTGATTCAATGAAGTGAATTCAACTTTAACTCATTCTATTCTATTTCATTCTTGGTGAGATTACAGTTTATTCTTGTCATATTCATTCTCTCTTATTATTGTGATTTTTATTAGGCCTGGTCTAGATCTTAAGTGGCTACCTTCATAGCCAAATCTTACATGATATCAAAGCTTGTTGAGTGTCATTGGATAGTCTTTTGAGATATTTGGGTACATTTTTTGGTGGATCTTTTTTCCCATGGGGTCTTCATCATGGCTTTCTATTGCAAGTCAAAATGGAGCTTGTTAGTAAAAATCCAACTTGTCATTATTGGATGCAGGAGGTCCAAAAACCCTAAGATCAAATTTTGTTTCAGCAAAACACAAATCTACAGTCATATTGGGAGGTGTGATGACAATTCACACGTCCTAATTACATAGACAATTTTAAAATAGTGATATCTCATTCATCTAGACTTGCTTTTGTGAGCAATGTTTTTTTTTTCGGGGTAGAATTTTGTGATCTTAACAGTGGTGAAAGAGTTTAGTAGTTTTTTAGCACTGAGTTTTCAAAAAAAATGCATAACCCCTATATATCCAACTTTTGGGGCCTCATTTAGGCTCATACGGACTCCTTTTTATGTACATTATTTTTGAAAATGTATATTTTTTTTCTATATTTTACAATGGTGCTATGGGTTTATAGTGACTATAATACAAAAATATTCTTATTTTTGCAATTGTAGCCTATTATAGCCTAATTGTGGCAATTGTAAGATTGCAAAAATGGAAATTCCAAGAAAAAAAGGAAAAAATAATAATTTTTTCACTATTTAAAATTTTTTTTAGTAATAAAATATTTTTTTTTAAATTGTAAATAATTTTTTTTTAAACAAATTATTGGGATGTTGGTCTTGACATTGTTATCATTGATGTCAAAAATGGTGTACCAGTTGATTGTGCCTTCGCTATTGAACATAATTGATTTATCTTATACATTTTTGTATAACACTCGATGTTGTGGATGATTTGGTAATAACAATATATCTTTCTGATACATCTACAATTTTGGTGTATGAAGTTTGGATGGTTGTTGTGTTTAGAGTTTCTTTCAGGTATCCTTGGTATCCGATCATTCATCCAATATATCAGGAGTGTTAGTATAACAATAGGAATCATTTTTTGGATCATTTCTTCTCGGTGCTTATCTTTTGGTTGATGTTGAATTTTGTGTTGATTAAGACATGGTCTTGGTTGTGGCATTCCCATCGATCCCAGAACATATTTATCTTTCGATGCTTAAGCTATGTAACATGGTTATCTTATGTAATACCTATATTTGGGTCCCTTGGTAGTGTGTTGTACATTTCTCATATGTATGAAGTATCCTTTAGGTCCAATGCTAGTTTGATCCTCATTGTATATTACAATATATGTTATTTTGTACTCAAGATGACATGTTTTGCTAGGCTGACATGTTTGTATATTCATCAGATATGCATATATATACAACATATTTTGGGTCCGAGTAAGAACATAATGTAGGAGTGAATTTTGAAGATGATATGGTGAAAATGTAACTATATGGTGAAGTGTGTGATCCTAATAAGAAGGGTGAAGGATAATATTGATAATAAAGAAAAGATGGTGTCAGGAAGGTTTTGTAAAACTGTATAGAAGACTAGAAGAAGATCTTGGTTCAAATTTTCTCATGATAGTACTAGTGCTACTAACTGGAAGTAAATCTATGCATGTGTAGATGTAATTTAATTATTTCAAGTTTTGTCTATAAGATCATTTTTGTGTTAGTTGTGAGAGCTATTTTGTACTTAGGGAAGTGAGCCTTACCTATAGTCAGCATTGTAAAATCACCTTAACATGTGTTCTTATTCATGAGAATTAGCGTCTCCATAGTTTTCCTATCTGGGGTTTCCACGTAAATTTGATGTTCATTATGCATGGTGTTTCTTTTATGTTTTCATGTTTGTCGGCCTTTAGATTATCAGTTTGTATTAACATTGTTATTGATATAGTTAAAAGTTTAAAAAATATCTTGGGATACTTGATTCACCCCCCCTCTTAGTTATCCAATGTTGTTCAACAATTGGTATCATAGTTTGGTCCCTTGCAGATAGAGCTTAATCACTTGAGGGAGATCTTGGTTGGTTGAACATATGGCTGGAGAATACTACTCTGATGAATAATTAAAGATAATGTTGGATGACAACAAATGCACAAAATCTGAGAATGAAGAACTAAAAGAAAGTCTTAAGGAGGTGAACTCTTGTATCTCTAAGCTGAGGGAGAAGATTAAAAAATTCAAGGCAAGACACAAAGAAATAAGCTAGGAATTGAAGGAATCAAAAGAGAATGTTGTGAATCTGAAATCATAGTTGGAGGACTGCAAAATAATCGAAGAAAGACTCAAAGATATCATCAAATATAAGGTAGAAGAGAATGTGAGGTTGGATCAAGAATTAAAGAAGCTAAAATCAAAAGCAAAGGTATGTGAGAGTAGAAATATTTTGAAACAAATCTTGTCCATTTAAAGAAGCCACAAATAAAAAGAAGGTCTAGGGTTCAATGGTGAAAACTTGAATCAGAACATCAAGGGTGGAGATAAAGTAATTCATGCTGAAACTAAATCTAAAATTCTAAGTAAGGTTTGGAACAATGGTGTAATGACAAAGAAGCCTCCAGTAAGAAAACCTAATGCTCAAAGATATTTATTGTTTAATTGGCATTGTATATATGCAATAATTTTGGACATAAGGTTGTGGAATGCAAGAGCGGAAAAGATCCAATAATTTAATGTTTTAACTATCACAAGTTTAGTCATAAGGAAAATCAATGTAGAAGTCAAGTATCTAATTTGGTCAAGATAAATAGGATAAAAAATATCTTTCATGGTAATTTCTATATATGTCATAGCTATGGTCACAAGGCTAATCAGTGCAAATCTCGAATGCAATCGGTGAAGAGTAATATAAATTGTTTTAAGTGTGGTCATCTCAGCCATTATGCTAAAAATTGTAGATCTTTTATCACTCTAGAGACATCTGAAAGTGATGAGAAAGATGTTACAGTTTTAGAAGAATCTTACAAGACAATAATGGTATGGAAAAAGAAAAAATCAAGTGAAGGAAGTCCACCTATGGCACCAAATTCTGATTCTAGCACTTTTGATAACTAAGCTAACTGTCTTGGCTTAGGGGGGTAACTTCAAAGCATTATCTATTGGCCCCCCTCTCCAAAATAAAGAATAATGTTTTTTTGAAGCAATTAAGTTTGAAAAGATAGGTAGAAATTTGAAGTACATATGTTGGTGTCATATGCACACTTTTCGGTAGGAAATAATCACGAGAATTTAAGGATATAATTTGAGGAGTCTTTCAAATCATTTCAAAATTCAATGAAGAAGAAGAAAAGAGATAATTGCAGAGCTATAGTGTTGAGAATGCATAAATCAAAATACTGAGATGGAGTCCAGTCTAGTTATTCATGGATCAAACAACGATATTCCATGGTTATTGAAAGGAGTTGAATTAGAGGAATTTGATCACAGAAAGATAAGACAAATGGAAGAAAAGTTAGAGGAAGATTAATTGCAACATGTTTGTAGTTTAAGTTTGGACATTTGGGGAGAATTCCCCTAGTTTGAAGAAAAGGAGTTGATTATTTTCTTGCTAAGTCAATTCAAGAATGGAAACCTTATTTGGACAAACCCTATGCGATTACAACGAGGGTAATTGAGGCAAAGGAAAATATTTACAGCCAAGCAACACATAGGTATGTACAAGTAAATTTATGTTCAATTTTCAAAGATCAAAGGAAGTTTCACAGTTGATGGTACACAAAATATACATTAAAATTTATTCAAGGTTTTGAAGAAAGTGAGGGTTTCATTTTAATTCTTTCTATTTGAACTAAATTTCAACATGTAAATAAAAACCCTTTGCTAGGTTTTGAATCTCTAAGTAGCTGAGATTGCAAAAGATAAACCCTCAAGCTATGCCATGCAAGAAAAGAACATGCTTACATTATTTTATGGCAGTGGGGTAAAAGCCTCATAATGTTTCTATTGAAGACAATTATTCAATTGTGTATTGTCATTGATGTTTACACAAATGTAGTGATGTTACACAAATTTATATACCTAACCGAGCACAGTTAGTGTATTCCAAGCTCTCTCGAGCATTGAAGAAGACCAAAATGGTTTTCAGTTCTAACCGGGTTCACTCGGGCAATACAGTAACGGTCAGGCATTGAAGGATTATAGTGTTAACCAAGTTATGCATTTAGTGTCAATCGACTAACAACAATTTTCACTTTATGTTTAATTGGTTATATGCAGCCGACAAACTTATGTTTTATTATTTATTTGGAAGGTTATTCAGGCCGACTTGAAAAGGCTTATCATATATGTACAAGGTCAAGTTCGGATTGAATATAGAGGAGGAGAAATAAGTAGAAATATATGGTAGAGTTTTGATATGAAGAGTGAAGGCAAAATAATATGGAATTCTAATTAAGGATAAAACATACAGACCGAGGTGCAATAGAATATTTGATCACTGAGGATCCAGTTTAAAGCTAGAGTAGATATCTGAATCAGGAAAGACAGTTGCTTCTTCAAATAGGTCAATACATTATTACTCTCTAACAATTGTAGCTGAGATCCAAATCTCTTTACAGAGTAGACTTAATAGTCTTTCATAAATCGTCTCACAAGGTGGAATTTCTACATTGAAGTGTTTGAAGACCTCTAACAAGGCCACTCCTTATAGGGTGATTAAATCCTCTAACAGGGTCACATCTAACAGTGTGTTTTGTAACCTTTAACAGGGTTGGCTCCTAACATGGCTCACTTCAGAAGAGTGAAAAACAGTAACTAGTTGAAATTGGTGGTTTTCCCAAATTGGGTTTCCACGTTAAATCTTGGTGTCATCTGTGTACATGTTATTTTATTTATGCTTTATGTTTCTGCACTTAATCACTAAAGGATAATCATAGTTAATATCTTAAGATTGCTTTGTTAACCGAGTAACAGCAGAATATCTTTATTAATCGAGTAACAGTGATAAGTTTGAAAAGACATCTAAGGGACTTGGATTTGTTTTTGTGGTAACTGATTCACCTCTCCCCTCTCAGTTACTCAACTCATTTCCAACAATTGGTATTAGAGCATTTGGTTCTTTCATGGAAGGTTTCAAGGCCTAAGCTAAAGATCAGAGATGTCTTATAGAAGGGAGATCCCCAAGCTTAACAAAGACAACTTTGTTGCATGGAAATATTTGATGAGGCTACATCTATCTACTATTGGAGATACAGGTTTGTAATTCTTGGACCACAAATATGTGTAACCACTGTGACCTATGTCTTTGGATCAGATGCTGAACATGAAGAATCATAACATAATTATGATTGATATAGCTTCTTCACTCAGCTATCCTGAATTTGATGAAGTTAAGGACTGCCCTACTACCTATGATATGTGGAATAAACTACATGATATTCATGGATGAGATGACAATGTAAAGAGAGCCAAAGTATATATTCTCAGAGGTCAGTTTGATAAGATGAAAATGAAAGAAGGAGAAGACATTACAAAATATAGTGAAAGAATCAAGAAAAGTGTCAGTGCCATCAGAGCTGTCAGTGGAACAATTGAAGACAAAAAAGTGGTTAGTAAGGTATTGAGAACTTTACTTCCTATCTATGCAATTAGAGTTTCATCTATTCAGGAGATGAGGTGCAGTAATGATATAACTATAGATTGGAAGGCTAAAAACTTTTGAGTTGGACAATTTTGACAATTATTCTCCTAATCCTAGTAATTTTGAGTCTGCATTCAAAGCTCAATTAAACCTTAGTAAGATTGATAGAAACTCAAAAGGAAAATAGATTGGCAGTGACTGTGATGATGATTCTGATGATGAAGATCTATAAATCATTGAAGCACTACTTGCAAAAAGAGCTGCCAAAGGAAAAGGACAGTACAAAGGAAGAATACCACTAATTTTCTTTTCATGTGATTAGGTTGGTCACATTGTTGCTAAGTGTCCAAACAAAGAACACAAAGGTGAGATAAAATCCAACAAGTACAAAGGTAAGAAAGATTTCAAAAGCTATAAAATCTACAAGGAAAAAGGTAAGAAATCTTGTTATATTGGAAAAGATTCTAATAGTGATGAAGATGAAGATGAAATGGTTTACATTTCTATTAAGGATGAGTTAGACTATGAAGATAATGAAAAGACTACACTTTTCTCTCATATTAGCAAGAATGACACTAGGATAATTGATAGTGGTTATTATCACCACATGACTGGTGATCAAAATAAATTTTGAACATCTTGAGCACTATGATGGTGGGAGTGTCAATTTTGGGAGTGATGAACCTTGCTATGTGAAAGGTAAAGGTTGTATTTCTCTAACTGAAGGAATAAAATGTGATTATGCTTATTGGGTTGAAGGACTAAGGCGTAATCTACTAAGTGTGGCACAGATGAATAACATTGGTTTCAAGGTAGAATTCATGAATGGTAAGGCCAAGCTCTTGGATGGTAAGAGAAACCTAGTTGGAACTGGCAGACAAACAAAAGGTAATCTATTTTATCTTGATCTCACTAAAAGTTCATGTTTTATTGTACAAGTAGAATAAATTTGGTTATGGAATAAAAGATTGTGTCATTTGAATTTTGATAACCTAGTCAACATAAGAAAGAACAGAAGAGTAAGAGGTATTCCTATTTTGAAGAAACCTAAATTGGAAATATGCAAACAATGTCAAATTGGGAAGATGGGCATAACTAGTTTCAAGAGAAAGAATTACAATACTGAAGAAGTCTTGGAGTTAGTGCATAATGATCTATGTGGACCAATTGGAAAAACAAGTTACATGGGAGACAATTATTTCATTCTATTTGTTGATGATCATTCCAGAATGATGTTTTTTGTGTTTCTCAAAGTAAAATCAAATGCTTTTCAAAAGTTTAAGTGGTACCTTGCCAGAGTTGAGAAGGAAACAAGAAAGAAACTTAAATGCCTAAGATTTGATAGAGGAGGTGAATTTATTTCTAATGAATTCAATGAATTCTATAATGAAAGAGGAATCAAGAGACAAGTATCTGCCCCAGGTAAACCACAACAAAATGGGATAGCAAAAAGAAGAAACAGATCTATTGTGGATTGTGCAAGAACCTTGATGATTGAAAAGAATGTTGCAACCAAATACTAGAAGGAATCTATCAGCACTACAATTCACACCTTGAATAGAGTTCAACTGAAGAAAGGTACTAAGCAGACACCTTTTGAATTATGGTATGGCTATAAACCCAATGTTCGTTATTTCAAAGTATTTGGAAGTAAATGTTACATCTTGAAGGAAACAAGAAATGGAAAATTTGATGTAAAAGGTGATGAAGGTATATTCCTAGGATACTCCTGTAAAACAAAATCATACAAATTTTTGAATCTTGCTACTCATAAATTCATAGAAAGTGTACATGTAAAGATTGACGAGTTTGCAGAGAGAAGTGAAGAACAGAGCAGTAAAGAGCCTGAGGACTACAAGAACTTTGTGTATTATGAACCTGATACTATACCTAAGATACGGGCAATGGTGACTGGACAAAAACCATGTCAACCATTGAATTCATCAGCACAAACCTTGTTGCAATATGTGCAACCCAAGCTGCTAACTATTGAAACTAAGTCTTAGACAGAAGAAATCGAGACACAGACAGAGGGAACCGAGTTGCAGATAGAGGCACCCAAGTCTCAGACAGTGGAACCCGAGTCTTAGTTGGAAGAGCATAACATCTCAGTTGGAAGAGCATAACAGAATATTTGAGCATGGTGAACCAAGTCGAGCAAGCCTAGAATCAAAGAGGAAGGAACTTGTACTTGCCAAATATGCTAGAAGGCATCATGCACTTGAGAAAATAATTAGAGATCAGACTGAAGTTATAATGACAAGGAACAAACTTAAAGGTACATGTTTTCTTAGTGAAATTGAACCAAGATCCATTAAAGATGCGTTGAATGATGAAATTTGGATAGAAGCCATGAATGAATAAATTGAGCAGATAGAAAAGAACAAAACCTGAACTCTTGTGCCTAGACCAAAAGACAAGAATGTGATTGACTAAGTGGGTTTTCAAAAACAAGATGAATGAAAAAGGTGAAGTTTCTAGAAATAAGGCAAGATTAGTGTGTAAAGGATATGCTCAAGAAGAGGGTATTGATTATGAATAAACTTTTTCTCTTGTTGTAAGACTTGAAGGGGTCAGAACTCTTCTGGCATACACAACACATAAAGGATTCAAGGTATACCAAATGGATGTAAAATCTACATTCTTGAATGGAATTCTGGAGGATGAAGTCTTTATTGAGCAACCTGAAGGTTTTGTTGATCCAAACAAAAGGAATATGGTTTTCAAGTTGCACAAAACCTTGTATGGACTAAAGCAAGCTCCTAGAGCCTAGTATGAAAGATTACATGGTTACCTAGTAAGTATTGGATTTCAAAGAACTAATGACAATAGTAGCTTCTACACCAAAGGACCTCAGAACAAGATACTATTAGCAGATATATTTGTTGATGATATACTATTCACTGGACATGATGATTTATGCAAAGCATTCTCCAAAGATATGAGTAAAGAATTTGAGATGTCTATGTTTGGAGAAATCAAGTTCTTTGTTGGTTTACAAGTTCATCAGATGAAGGATGGTATCTACATTACCCAGTCTAAATACATCAAAGAGATATTGAAGAAATTTGGAAGGGAAGACTCCAGATCATTTGGGACACCTATGTCTACTGGACATAAGTTGTCTAAGGATGATGACTCAAAGGAGGTAAATCAGACTACCTATATTTCCATGATTGGTAAACTTCAATATGTTGTTCACACTAGACCTGATATTGCATTAGCAGTTGGTATTGTTGCAAGGTTTTCAGCTAATCCTAGAGAGAATCATTTGATGGCTATCAAAAGGATTCTGAGATATCTTAAGGGTACTGAAGATTATGCATTATGGTATAAGAAAGGAGGAAACTTTGATTTGAATAATTTTATTGATACTGATTGGGAAGGTAGTGTTGATGATAGAAAGAGAACCAATGGTGGAGCGTTCTTTCTTGGTAAGAGGTTAGTCTCTTTGACCAGCAAGAAACAAAATTGCATTTCTCAGTCTACAGCAGAGGCAGAGTATGTTGTTGCAGTAGTGAATTGTTCAAATGTCATATGGTTCAAACAGTTGTTGTCAGGTATGAAGTAGAAAATCAAAGAACCAGTTATTATCTAATGTGACAATAGTAGTTCTATTAACATTTCAAAGAACCCTGTGATGCATACTAAGGCTAAGCATATTGCAATAAAGTATCATTTCTTAAGAGAATTGGTTCAAGACAAGGAAGTAAGATTGGAATATGTGAATACTAAAGAATAAATTGCAGACATATTCAACAAACCTTTACCTAAGGATGCATTCTTGTATCTTAGAGGAAAGCTAGGGGTGATTCCCCTAACTGAGGCTCACAATCACCCCTAACTAAGGCTCACTAATGGACAGTTTAGTGATGCATCAACTGAGCTATAGAAAAGATATAAAAAGTTGATGCAGATTGTCAGAGCTTATTGCATATGAATCAGTATAGCAGGTACACTACAATTTCATTGGATAGATTCTTTGGCATTTGGATGTTAAAGAGGGAGAGATTATTGATTTCATGCCAACAAAATTATTAAAGGAAAAGATTATTGATGACAGAGGGAGAAATTTTATCAGAAACAGAGATTGATGTAAGAGGGAGAAATATGTATTTTAGTGATTGTGAAGACAAAGGGAGTTTTCTGGATGAGAATTAGAATGAAGCTAAGGACATTAATAAAATTTTATTCTTGGTTTTGTTTCTCTATAATTATTTGTATTATAACATGTTGTGTTGCCATCAATATTGCCAAAGAGGGAGATTGTTGAAGACAATTATTCAATTGTGTATTGTCATTGATGTTTACACAAATGTAGTGATGTTACACAAATGTCTATATCTAACCGAGCACAGTCAGTGTATGCCAAGATCTCTCAGGCATTGAAGAAAACCAACATGATTTTCAGTTCTAACCGAGTTCACTCGAGAAATACAGTAACAGTTGGGCATTGAAGGATTACAGTGTCAACCGAGTTATGCATTTAGTGTCATCCGACTAACAGTGGTTTTCACTTTATGTTAAATTGGTTATATGTAGCTGACATACTTATGTTTTATTATTTATTTGGAGGGTTGTTCAGGCTGACTTGACAAGGCTTATCATATATATACAAGGTCAAGTTTGGATTGAATATAGAGGAGGATAAATAAGCAGAAATATATGGAAGAGTTTTGATATGAAGAGTGAGGGAAAAATAAGATGGAATTCTGATTAAGGACAGAACATCTAGACCAAGCCCCAATAGAATATTTGATCACTGAGGATCGAGTTTAAATCTAGAGTAGAGATATGAATGAGCAAAGACAGTTTCTTCTTCAAACAGGTCAATCCATTGGTACTCTCTAATAATTGTGGTAGTGATCCAAATCTCTTTACAGAGTAGAATTAACAGTCTTTCATAAATCCTCTCACAAGGTGGCATTTCTATATTGAAGTGTTTGAAGACCTCTAACAAGGCCACTCCTTACAGGGTGATTAAATCCTCTAACAGGGTCACACCTAACAGTGTGTTTTTTAACCTTTAACAAGGTTGGCTCCTAACAAGGCTCACTTTAGAAGAGTGAAAAATATTAAGTAGTTGCAATTGGCGGTTTTCCCAAATTGGGTTTCCACATTAAATCTTGGTTTCATCTATGTACATGTTATTTTCTTTATGCATTATGTTTCTACACTTAATCACTAAAGGATAATCACAGTTAATATCTTAAGATTTCTTTGTTAACTGAGTAACATCAGAATATCTTTATTAACCGAGTAACAGTGATAAGTTTGAAAAGACATCTAAGGGACTTGGATTTGTTTTTGTGGTAACTGATTCAACCCTCCCCTCTTAGTTACTCAACTCATTTCCAACACTTTCAAGGTTTCTCAAGTTTTAACAGGTTTTTTTGAAGACCCATGTCAAGATATAAGGAGAAAATCTCATTACTGTCAAAGAAAATAAATAGAGGAAGTGAAACCCACATCGTATCATAGAAACCTTCGAGTTTTACATTTTTCAAACTTAGAGTTTGAAAGATCTCAGAAAAAGTGGTCACGGTTTTCATGTAAACTTTCATAAACCTACAAGTATGTTAGAGTTTCAGAGATAATATAAATGGAAATAAAAAAGAACTTACATGTGAACCTATTTTTTTCAACATCTTTTTCAGAACAGAGATTTCAAGTATGAATAGTAAGCATTAATAGAAGAACAAAGATATTATGAGATTATGAAGATGACATAAGGTCGTGCCCTAGGAAGTCCAAGAAAATACATAATGTATATGCCATGGAATTCGAATAAATTGATTACAGATAGCAAAGGTTGTGCATAAAATCCAAATGGATACTCGTTTATGAGAAAAATCCTTGTGAAGTCTATGTATATGATGTTAGGGAACCCTTAGAGAATTCCTCTCAACTCCAAGAAACCCTAGTCACCTTGGCTACAGACAGAAAGCAAGCGTCAAAGCAAAATGGAAATGAAATGTGGCTAAGGATGGACCTAGGGTTTTGGCCCTAACTTCACTGTGGATGATTTTTTATGCTTTATTTGTTTGTAAAAGCAAAATGGTAGATTAATACGCCACGGGGTATGAAGTTTCATACTCTATGATAAGATACATATAATCTCATTAATATTTATTAAGAAATAAATCTATGTTAATAAATGTTAATTTACATTAATACTTATTGAGTACTATAGGTTTATTACTTAATAAGTATTAATGTAAATTTTGAATTATCTTATATCTTGCATAGATCAAATGTAATTAATATTTTTAGTTAGTGTATTATGAGCCAACTAATAAATATTAAACTTTAAAATGCAAATATAAAAGCACGTGCTTAAGAGGGGGACTCAAATTTGTGGAAAATAGCTCTTTTTCATGTAGAGTTCTAATTGAGCTTGGAGGAGTTTCGAGTTTGCATGTTTTGGAGAAATTATGAGGCATTATGTATTTTCCTATTTTTGCATGTACCCAAAATGTAAAAGTATTAATTAAGTGTAATTATAAATACTTGATTGAAATTATTTTCTCATGTACCCAAAATGTAAAAGTATTAATTAAGTGTAATTATAAACACCTGATTGATATTATTTTTTCATTGCAAAAAATAGGGGGAATAAATGCATGTACCATGGTTTTTGAGTTAATGTGGTCAAGGAGAGGTTTTGTTTTGCATGGATTGTGGAGCTATTTGGGGCAGGTATTGGTAGTTTTGCATTAATTTTGGAGATCATTGATGACATTATTTTGCCATTAGTACACTTAGTGAAAAACATTGACAAAGATCACCGGTAGACTAAAGCATTACCACCAGACTACAAGCATCACCGGTAGACTAAAGCATTATCGGCGAACAGTGAGCATACCCGACGGAACACAAAGGTCACAAGACAAATGCTAAGTATAGAATCGACAAGAATCACCGGCAACCACAAGCATCACCGGTGACATAGTTTTCAGAACTAACCCAACAGGAACAGAAAAGGCATACCCAATGACAAGTTCAAGAAAGGAACACCAACGATCAAGAAAACCGACCGTCAGAATTGACAGTCAGTTAAAGAACCCGCAAATTGTGGATCTAATTTTTACACAACGGATAAAGAAATGTAATTCTATTTATAGAGTTTTTATTTGTTTTAAATCATAACTTGAGGTTCAAGCAAGCTTTATGTAAATGTTTTAATGCATCCTAACAGATCTAAAACATATCTAACTAAAGATCAAGGTCAAGTTGTAAACCTTGGATCTAGAGTTAACTTGCGATGCATGAATCAAGAATTGAGCCTAATTTAGTATAAATAGATGTTCAAACTCAATTGTGAGCACATGAATTCATTGTTGTTGATAGCCGCCAAAAGAATCTAAGGAGCAGAAGGAAGAATTCATGCAAAGGTCAGAAATAGAATACATCAGTTATCAAGAACACACAAAGGCTACCGATAAGCAGATAAAGGTATTATTCAATCATGGAAGGATGATTACTAATATGTATGAAGTTTTATAGGATCTGTTATCGGCAATTGAAGATTTCATTTATCATCAGATCAAAGACCTATGTAGTTGCATTCTAACAAGTGCATCACATCTAAAATATTTTTGTATAAGGTGAACTTAACCGTTCTTTTCAAATCTCTTAATAGAGTGCACACTTAACAGTGTTGCTAAAGCTTCAAATGAAGTAGATCTTAACAGGTCTCCAATGTAATAATCCTAACAGGGTAGGTCATTAGAAGTGACCAATTGTAAGCCTTAACCGACCCCTTCTTATCTGCAGATAGTGAAGTCTTGTGGTAACAATCCCCACCGCAGTTTTTACTTCCTAACAAGAGTTTTCTGCGATATCATATCTTGTGTCATGTGTTATCTATTTTCATGAATGTTTCTGTTATGGTTACATACTAAAGAATTTATGATAT
>MU223273.1:69937-101187 GCA_018584345.1 Thuja plicata
CACAAAGGCTACCGATAAGCAGATAAAGGTATTATTCAATCATGGAAGGATGATTACTAATATGTATGAAGCTTTATAGGATCTGTTATCAGCAATTGAAGATTGCATTTATCATCAGATCAAAGACCTATGTAGTTGCATTCTAACAAGTGCATCACATCTAAAATCCTTTTGTAGAAGGTGAACTTAACTGTTCTTTCCAAATCTCTTAACAAAGTGCACACTTAACAGTGTTGCTAAAGCTTCAAATGAAGTAGATCTTAACAGGTCTCCACTGTAATACTCCTAACATGGTAGGTCATCAGAAGTGACCAATTGTAAGCCTTAACTGACCCCTTCTTATCTGCAGATAGTGAAGTCTTGTGGGTAACAATCCCCACCACAGTTTTTACTTCCTAACAGGAGTTTTCTGTGATATCATATCTTGTGTCATGTGTTATCTATTTTAATGAATGTTTCTTTTATGGTTACATACTAAAGAATTTATGATATGATTGCATATGCATAATGAAAGATGAACAGTTAGATAAGATAATTTACAAACTGATGATTAAGGGTTAATGGGCTAACCAAAGAAAAGTTTTAGACATACTGATTCAACCCTCCCCTCTTAGTACATCATCTCAATATAATTCCATCAATCATATGATGCATGTGTGATTGAAGGTGGATTTGGGTGTAGTTTTATGTAGGTATTTTTAGTTTCACCCCTCTTCGTGCATGTATTTTTGCTCAAATTCAACCATGGAGGCTATTTGTGGCATTTTGAGGAGTGGTTGAGTTCAGTTCAATTCAGTCCCACCTTGCTTTTGGGTTTGACCTTTCTATAAGGTCTTTGCCTTGTGTGTTTTTAAACAGTTCTTTCTTCCTTGTTTTGTTTTTATTTCTACAAATTTAGACATCTTTGTATTGATCTCACTTATTTTTAGACTTTGTAACAACATCATTCATTTAATTTTGAATAGAGAGTAGATTGTTCCTTCTCATATCGATGTGTTATCAATGTTGGTGCATGTTATCTCATTCAAGTGTTGGTGCATGTTATTTTAATTGATTCAAATTGCATGTAATGTTATTAGGATTTCAATAATTTAAAATTGTGGAATTTATCTTCTCTTTTTGAGAGATTGAGGCTTGAAACTTCATGTTAATCTAGTATTTGAATTTGAGTTGTCAGCATATATTGTTTTATTCAAAACTATTGTGAGCTATTAACTATTAGGGGATTTTGAAGATACTTATAATTCGATGCATCACAATTTAGAGATAGGTTTGAATTCAAGAATATCCTTCTATCATTTTTTCATGTTCAAAAGATAGTTTTTAGGTGAATATTGAGAGGAAACCTACCTTCTCTGAAGATTGATCTTCAACATAGGCATACCCACAGGCCTGAAGATCATTACATGTTTCATGAAATTGATGACTATCATACTTAAGTATTTTGGGTGCAATCCCTTGTAACAAAAGTGATTATTGATAGTTACATTTGAATTGTAGTTTCTCTTATTTATGCTTGCATTACAAAATCTACTCCTAAAAAGAATTATTCAATATTTTAGATTTCCATAAAAAGTATATATGATAGAAGGAAAACCTACATGATGACAACTTACAAATTTCTAAAATTCATATATTCTATTTCAAAATGATTCTAAATTAATATGAATATATAATATATGATATGAAATAAAAGAGGGGTGAAAATTTATTCAATCGGGAATAAGTACAAAGCACGAGCATTAAACAACCCTATCAAGATCCACTAACTAATCCAACTGATAAGACAAGCCCAGGGGTAACTAGGCCCTATGCACAATATTCCAATTATGCATGTGATCATAAGCCCATTTGGCCATGTAGTTTACTACTCTATTCCACTCCCTAGGGATATGAGTGAAAGTAACAAAGTCCAAAGAAGCACACAAATCAAGAATCTGGTCAACAACCAAAGCTAACTACCTACTAACATCCTTAGAATGTTGTCGAGTCAACAAGTGCACCACCACCTGCAAATCAGAATCACAAATATGCCTACTCCATCCAAGAGCATAGGCACGCTCCATAGCATACAAAATAGAAATAGCCTCCATTCGATTGTTAGTATGATGACCTTTATTAATATAAAACATAAACTGAACAATTCCCAAGCTATCTCTACCAGCTCCACCAATACTTGTAGGAGATGGATTTCCCCAAGAAGACCCATCTGTGTTGATTTTAAGAATACCCTACAGAGGAGGACTCGACCTCCCCACCCTATTTATCTTCCAAGGAGTATGTCTGCATCTATGTCTCATCAGCTTTCCTTGTAGAGGAGGAATATGGAGGCGATTATAGTAAATAACATCACCAAGATCTACAGCCTCTGTCAAGTCACAATTTTCTGAAATAGTTTCTCCCAAAGAATGGAGAAATTTCCACCACAAGTAGTGAGCCCCCAACAAAACATCTTGAGAAATCTGACGGTTTCTCTCCAACCAGATATGCCAAATAATAAAAGAAGGGCCAAGAGTCCAAGCAACTTGAAGAAAAGAAATGTTGATCTGAGCCTTACCCCATCGAACAAAGAACTCAGCCAAAGACAAGGCATGCCAACAAGTTTGATTCCACACATCCCACCAAAAGTGCCAGATATGTCTAGTGAAGGAGCACTGGAAAAAGATATGTAAGATATTTTCTTCACTATTACGACACAACACACACATCAAGGGGCCCTGAAATCTCCACTTGTATAAATTATCCCAAGTAAGAAACAAGTTCTGGACCACCAGCCACATGAAGAAATTGCACTTAGGCCATGAGAACTTGTACCAAACTTGTTTCCACCAAGGAACCTGAATGTCCAAGGTCGACTATCACACCAACTCAACATAACCTAAACAGACAAAAACATTTCCAGCCAAATCATTGCTTGACCAGGCCAGAACATCATTCCTAGCCAAGGTAGTGCACTCTCAAGACTCCAAAATTTGAGTCACCACCTGCTAGCTTCTTAAGATCCTCCTGGAGGCCATTCAAAAGGATTTTTCTAGTGAAAATGAATTTCCAATCCAGAAGTATGGGCAATTTTATAATGATCAAAAGTGTTCATCTAGTAGTTGTAAAAGTATCACAACGGGCTTGAAGTTGAGGATGAGTAGAAAGGATAGAGGGATGACTATCCCAAGATTCAAGCCTAAAAAGAGATTGAGATCTTGAATGAAAAATCCAAAATAGATCGTTCTTAACCAACTGAGCCCCAAGCTTCAAAGTGTTCCAAATCATAGAGCATCCCCCTCAAAAGGAAAATGGGGAACATTAAACACATTAACACATGGAAGATACTTATGGGTGAGAATACGGGCCCAAAGTTGATTTTGGTTAGTACACCAGTGCCAATATAACTTAGCAGCAAGAACTTTCCCATTTAAAATAGAAGAACATAAGCCAAGGCCACCCTCATTCTTTTGTCTAAACATAGTTTCCCACTTAACTAGGCTCCATTTAGTAGTTGATAAAATTCCACTCCAAAAAAATTGACAAGAGAGGGCATCAAATTCCCGAAGAAAATACATGGGAGAAGCCTGAACAAAACACCTGTATATAGGATGATCTTGAATAACTGACTTTAAAAGAGTCAATCGAGCAACAATTAAACCAACGGTGAGTCCAATGATGAACCTTCTAATGTAGCTTGTCAAGCAAAATCTGCCAAGAGGATCTGGGATGTCTACCAACCATAATTGTAATGCCCAAATAAACCAAGGGAAGAGAACCAATTTGAAACTGCAAAATGTCAGCAATATGTCCCTAAATGGCCTGAGGGGTATTGAAGAATAAAATAGAGGATTTATGCTCATTTAATTTTTGTCATGAAGTTGCAAGGTAAAAATCCAATGCTTGCTTAAAAGATTTAGCTTCTCAGAGATGAGCAAATCCCATAAGAGACATGTCATCCACAAACTGGAGAATCAGAGATGTAAGAGTTGTGGCAAGCCATTGCCCCATCGCCACCCATGAATAAATCCCTGAGCATCTTGATACTTTAGAAAATGGACCATACCCTCAGCCAAGATAATAAATAGGTAGGGGGGAGAGTATCCCCTTGGCTAAGGTCTCTAGAAGCACCAAAAGGCTCGAAAGGTTCTCCATTATAATAATAGAAAAAGAAGTTGAATTAACACAACTCATAGTCCAACTTTCTCATTTTGGACTAAAACCAAAGGCTAAGAGAAAATTCTGAAGAAATCTCCATTTGACTTTGTCATAAGCCTTGGCCATGTCCAATTTAATGAACATAGATATCTCCTTTGAAGTTTCCATAGAGTGAATAACCTCATAATCCACCACCACCCCATCTAGAATCTACTTACCAGCCACAAAACCCTATTCTTCCTCAGAGAACACTACAGGAAGACAATTTTTGAGCATTTATGCATTCAATTTAGAGATAATTTTATACAACACATTACAAGGAGCAATAGGTCAAAAAAATTCAAATCTGTCAACACCTTCCTTCTTGGGAATGAGATTCATGAAGGTAGAATTCAAGGCACGAAGCATCTTATTATTACGAAGAGATTCCCTAACAACCTCCAAAAGATCCAGATTAATAATGTCCCAAAATTCCTGAAAAAAATTCTACGGGAAAGCCATTTGGACCCGGAGCTTTACCTTTGTTTATACTAAAAATAACTTCTTCTAACTCAGGCATCAGAATCACACAGATGAGAGAATTATTCATCGCATTGGTGAAAAGAGATGGAATACAGGAAAGGATTAAATTCTCCTCTGCAACTGCAGGGGGATCTTCATAAAAAAGGGAAGAATAAAAATGACGGGCCTCGCAGGTTATAGCCGATAGAGAAGAGAATTGAATCCCTTCAAAGAATACAAGAGAGGAGACATGCCCCTTATTACGATGATCCTGAACATAATGGTGAAAGAAAGTAGTATTCCTATCCCCTTCTTGAAACCAATCAACCTGAGCCTTATGCTTCTAATAAATCTCCTCCCGAAATTCTCATTCCTCCACATCTCGCATATCCTAATATTTAGCCTTTCCAAGAGCATCTAAGAATCCAGAATCCCAAATTTGGTGAGTAGTCATCATAAGGCGGTTAAGAGCATTCTGCTTGCTAGACTAAAGATTACCAAAATAGGATGTATTCCATCTCTTAAGGTGATATTTGACATATTTAAGTTTCTTATAAAAAAAAACATATTTGTGTCATACGCAGGTCCACCCTCTCTCCACCACCTAGCCACTAAATCATGCAACAAAGATTCCCAAAGCCACATAAGATGAAATTTAAAATGAGGATTCTTTGGACCAGAAAAAGAAGAAGCAGAGAATTTAATTAGCCAGTGATCAGAACCTCTCCAGTCAAGAATTTGAGAACTAGTAACCAAGACACTACCTACCCAAAAGCAAGAGACGGGAAACCTATCTAGCCATTCACATATTTATTCCTGTCCACTCTGTCTATTATTCTCAGTGAAAGTCCTATTACAGGGCTTAACATCAACTAAAGAAAGAGCATCCACCTGAGCTTGAAAAAGATTAGAAGTTGGACCAAGCCTAGGAAATCCTCCTCTTTTCTTCTCTAAGGTCAAAATGGAATTAAAATCACCTCCCAATATCCAAGGAAGATAAGGATTACATGAAAAAACATACCTTATATGTGCCTAGAGTTAGATTTTACCATGAATGTCAATAGGAGCATAAACATTCGTAATCAGAGTAGTCTTACCAGAATCCAAAGCAAAAGCCACAATAGAGATAGACAAATGAAAAGAAATCCATCACAGGGGAGAAATCTTGTGAGGGTCCCAGAAAAGAGCCAATCCTCCATAATTACCCTATGATCCAATACACTCACACTGACTGGAATACCAAATATGCAAGGCATAACATCAACAGAAACCTTAGTCTCCTAAACACAGAAGACATCCAGTGAATGAACTGTAACCAAATCATAAATAGCCTTTTGATGAGAAGTGCTATTCAACCCCCTTACATTCCAGGAGAGAATAATCATGGAGGGGTTTGAGAAAATTAAACATCAATGGGCTTAACAGACCTGGATTCCACCAATAAATCTCTGGTAATCTTAATCTTTTCTAGGTTTGTCTTACGCCCTTTTGAGAGGTTGTTAGAAGGACCTTTCTGAAGGATGTGTTATTACACCCCCAAGCCTTGAGAAGACCCCTTACTCTTATTAGTGGCTAAAACCTCTCTATCCAAATCTTCCAAAATAATATCATCTTGTATATGATCATTCAAACTCACATGTTGATCTTGCACTCCATGTAGATCATGACCTGACCCTGGAACCAATACAACCTCCCTACCCACACCAACAGCTGTAGAAGTGATATAAGGTGGAATTCCTTCCTCCAAGGCTAAAGTATCTAATAATTCAAATTGGTTAAAACCCTCCTCAATCTATCGATCCTTCAAGGTCCTCTTGTGTCCTCATTCCCTGGGCCTTATTTTAACTAGCACAAACCATCCTTATCCTTACCCGAATCACCCTCCCTCATGGGAGCTTTCCCCTTGTCCACTTTAGCCACAGGTGGAGATACTAAAGAAGGGGGGTTACTGCGAGATTCTTTATGAACTTTAGGACAATGTCGTTGAAGATGGCCATACTCATGATAAAACCGACACCAGAAAGGAAAAGATTCATAATCTAATTGTTGAATCCATGACGAAGATCCATACAAATTTCCATCATATCTGATAGAGGGTTATTCAAATCTATCTCTACACAAATGCAAGAAAAAGAAATCACCTTCTTATCAAGGGTTTGTGTGGCTACTGCAACAAGCTTTCCCAGAAGGGTAGCATTTTTTTTGTAAAATATCTTCTTTCCAAAACTCCAAGGGGAGTCGAGGAAAACGAACCCAAACAAGAACCCGATAAGACAGATTTTCATCTGAATTAAAACCCATATCCATATGCCAGGGTTTAATAAACAACCCCACATGGTTGTAAAAGTATGGGCCTCCTTCAAAAACCCGATTTCAATCTGCCATATTGGAAAAAACCACCATAAAATAATTATTAGCGGCAAGCATAATCTCTATATCTCCTTCATTCTGCCACGGTCGTTAGATCAAAGCTTCCAATGCGGACAAAGAAATATGAATACCGAGAAACTTGCAAATGAGAGCATGTCGACTCAAGTAAGAAACATCTTCAAAGACAGACTTGGGAGAAATGACCAGCACTAGACGATCCTGGCATCTAGGAAAACACCCATTTACTTTCTTCATTTTTGAACCCTCACTCGAATAGAACATCTTTTTCTACTATGCATGCATGCACGATGAAGACCCATTATGAGTCTTATCACCTCCAGCCACCACCAAACTCAAAGCCATCAAAGTCCCTGGCATGCAAAAACACCTAACAAAAAAGACCAAGCCCAAACCTCACTAACCAGAAGAAAAAACCCCACCCCAATCATAGCAACCACCGAGCAAACACACCTCGAACGCAGAAAACACCCACCCCCTGCAAAAGCTACACAGAAGTCGTGGCTAGGTAGAAACCCTAGCTCACGGCAGCACCCAACGCTCACATCTGCAACTCCATCGTCATTTTTTTCCTTCTTGCACATTTCGTATAATAAATGATATCAGCTAAGAATTATTAATAACAAAAGTTTTAAAATTCATATCAAAATTTTTTAAAATTTAGGAACATTCATATATTCTACTAATTTAAAATATTCTAGATAAATTTATTTTTTATCATAAATATTATAAACACACACACACATAAATATAAGTAAAATACTATATTGTTTATAATAAATTTTTACAGTTTATTAATAATTTAAAATGTCCTATTTAGGATTTTATAAAAATATAACTTGTTAATTCATATAGTCCAAAAATTAAAAAATAGTCATTAAAGCCATCAAATTCTAACCTGGTACCAATAGAACTTCTAACTTGATTTATAAATCAACACCTAAACATTTTAAAACTTTATTATTTATCTTTTTTGTTTAAAATCCCTCCTTAGAAGAATTGGGAATTGTAACATTTTTCACTTAAAAATTTATATTCATAAACTTATTTTGCTATAAAAGTTTATGAATATGATTGTGTAAAAAAATTTCCACCAAATTTCCAATCACAGTACGTAACCTATCAAATCCATAAACTTTTATAACAACTATAATATTATTACAAATCACACTATTTCAATTTTCTCTTTTAAATCCAAGTACTATTAGACTCCTTGTTTTATTTATGGTTTAAAAAATCCCCATATTGTGGACTACAACCTCATACAGCTCAAATTGAAGTGGAATATTATTATTATTATGATTGACCAAATAAAATTATTATTATGATTGACCGAATAAAATTATTGTATAGAGTAATAAAATGCAAGTCACTGTTGAAAATGGAGGGCTTGGGACCAAAAGAAAAAACAAAACTTTGAAACTTTTGATAGCAGTGACACTTTCGATGTAAGCTTGTGAGTTAAAACCAGCGGCGGCTCTTTTTCCACTGCTCAACCATCATTTCAAACTTACACTATCCTTCGATCCAGCTGAAAAGTTTGTATTACTTTTTCTTCCTTCCTTTTTGAGTTAGAGAGTTCCAACCTTCCTTGGCCTGATTTTCTCCAAATAATCAAAAGGCAGAATTATTGATGCTCAAGGCTTTGTTGCTCCCAATTGCCAATTAATTTTTCACTGAAGTTCACACTAAATTTGGAAATATACCAGTTATTTTTGTAGGAGTTGTACCAGTTATATATGTAATTGATGTTTATAAGAGTTATCCAATTTTATATTCTAAAATTTCATTTAATTTATAAAATCAACATTTATTTTTAGATCTATTACTGTCAAATCTATATAAAATAGTTTTGAACTAATAAGTGCATTTTAAATTAATGTGTGGCTGTAGATTGTAATGCTAGTTGTACAGAAAGATACAAAGAAGCGTCGAGGACTCATCGATGCATGAGAGTTTGTGGAACATGTTGTGCAAGATGTATTTGTGTACCCACAAAGACCTCTGGAAATACAGAGGCGTGTCTTTGCTATGCTACTATGAGAACCATGGCGACAAGCTCAAATGCCCTTAAAATATATGAAAATGTTGGCATAATTTCTAAGTATTTATTGTAAACAAATAAGTACTACATGGAGATTAGTACAAATTCTTATGTGAGAAGTAGAATGGAGATAGATATAGAGAAACATATTTAGGAAGCAAAATGTTGTAGTTATAATAAGCTTTGTGTTAATAAATATAAGTATTTTATAGTATAAGTTATTAATGAATGTAATGTTTGTGTTTTATAACTTATGTTGTAAATTTGTCACAAACATCATGTATGATTAAGAAAATTAAGGATTAATCATGGAAAAACATGCATGTGAGTGAAAGGTCGTAGTAAAAGGTAAACTACAATTTACTTAAAAATTACAACTTTAATTATCTAAGCATAAGCAATTGGACACACAAATGGATTAGCTATCAAATAGTTAAGAATTGGAACCAGTTCAGACATGCATGCACATCATTTCTCTAACATGTGATGAATCAATACATATCATTACGAGTAATTACAAAACCAACAATATTTTGTCAAAATTATTGTCGATTACAAAACCATCACTTATTGGCACAAAACTATCAATTGTTACAAAGTGATGACAAAAGTTGGGTTACACTATATCTTATTTTTAAATCACATCACCTCAATATAAAGTCTTTTCTCCCCAAAATATAGACAAAATGCTCTAATTCAGACCCATAAAAACTCATCTCCGTCTAACTAAATATTGTCATAATGTTTTATCAATGAATGATCTTGGTTCTCTTGTTAGAGATTATCCTCCAATGAAGATTCAAGAACTTAGGCTACTCATTTAATTTTTAATTGAAACAACATGAATGTCTCGTCACCTTTGATCATGACAATATCAATCATTAGTCGTATCATGTATATAATAGATAGTCATGGCCAAAGTGGTATTTATTATCCTTCTAATAATATATAGCTTCCTCTTAAATATATAGGGTTATAAAACACAACTTCACTTATATCTAAAATGATAGTTTTGGCAATCACTTTATCTACAAAATTTTGATTAATTTCAAATTTCAATCAACATTGCTTACTAAAAAGTTTAAAACTTTATTTACTTCAACCCAAAGCATAAGGAATTGAGGCCATGATTAATTTCACTTTATTATCAAAATTCTGATTAATTTTAAACCTCAATCTACATTGTCTAGTGAAAAAAATCACCTTATCAAAATTTTTTTCACTAATTTCAAACTTCAATCTACATTGTCTAAAAAAAACCAACATTTTATTTAATCCAACCCAAAGCTTAAGAATTTTCGTGTTGATTTAAATTATAAACCATTTTTTCCAGCCAAAACCTGGGATATTGAATTAGCTTTTGAACATGAATCAATATTGCATCAAATTTAACAACCTCAGTTAAATGTTAGATGTTAAACAAATTTGAATGCTCCTTATTTTCTTGTGTGGAAAACCCATTAACTTCATAGTAGCATAAATTTTAAAATCCATCTTCGCAATATCTCTTACATATATTTTTAATCAGATTTGAATTACTCTTTATCTTCTATTATCAAAGTTTTTCCGACAACTAAAGTTATATCAAACATTGATAGGGAATATGCCTAAGTCATCACACTCATAACCTAAATTAAATCATAAAATTGAGATAAATGAATATTCAAACTTGTACCATGTAGTAACACATATTTTATTGGTATAGTAAATTTAACTTGAACAATAATCTATTCAAACTGAGAGAAAAATGATGCCAGTAGATATAACAAAGCAACATAGTTCTCAGAGAAACTTCACCAAACTTATCAAAATTAATTTTAAAGATTAAATATTTGTTTTTACCATGAAATAATAGCAACATACAACCTTTGTGCTACTATTTAAGCTACAAAAAGTGAAAAAAATGTAATCTTACACAACAATTTCAATACTACTAGCGGACCCCTACAAACTGTTGAAACAAACTACGGAGCCTAAAATTGATTTGCACAGTGACAATCTGTAGATAAGATCACTCCTTGATGACCCTCGAAATCTCATCCTTAGTTCACCTGGAATCCCTCAAACTCTCATTCTTGAGTCTCCTTGTCCACATGAATAGCAACCTTTGAAAAAAAAAAAGGTTGTTAGCAAACAACAAAAGTGAATGAATGAAATGAAGCTAAAATAATATTTAAAACCAAACCACACTCAAATGCAAATTTGGATGCCTAAAAACCCATGCCAAAGGTGGGAGAATCTTGTATTCCAAGAGCCGATAGGAGCTTTATGGTTTGCATAGTGCATTTATCCATCAAAGAAAATAATTTTCAAATTACCCCTATGTGTTTATCCACACGAAAGTGTTAAGAAGTATGTTGTCATTGTATATATCACCCTACTGCTATTGTATATGTCTTGACCGTTGACCACTATTTATTTAAAAAATAAATAAATATAATTTCAAGTAAATCAAATTATTTAACAAAGAAAAAAATATTTGATTTAGAACTTAATTAATTTGTATGAAAAAGGGAAAATCGGCTTTGTGTGGGAGCTTTTCTCCCAGAAATGATTTTTTTCACCGGATAGTTGTCAGCCCTCTTCTCGGATAGTTTTAATTTTTCGGCAGTAGAAAATAGAAACTTACCTTGTTTTCCCCTTAAAATTAGCGGTATTTGAAGACATCTATCATATATATGAGGTACATCTCTCACTATTGATCACATGTGCGGGAGCTTGAGTATGAGAGATTAATATTATCTCTATGGTGCTTAACAAATAAATTGCTCCAAGTTGTACTAATTGGCACACATGTAACTGCCATCTCATTGCTCGTTATCCTATTTGGACCCCATACTTTTGCTGGAAAACTAGTTTTATCATTTGGATAGTTGTTTTTCTGTGATGGCCTTATTTCTATTTTTTTGAAGAATTATAGTTTAAAATAGGTTTTTCTTTTATTCTAGAGAAAAGGAATTACAAGGAATTGAGTGATTTCATAATCACTCATTTGAGTGAGCTCTAGTTATTCCCCTATTTGTACAATCAAATTCCTAGTCCTAGCACACCTTAGGAGCATAGTTTTTTGAAAGGTTATATGGCTAAGGTATTTAGAGTAATTTTTTAGAATGTTAATTAAGACACTTTGGAATTACTAGTTTACTTTGAGTATTGTCATGCTCTTTGGACTCACCTTCAAGAGTTATATTGAGATTATCATACTCTTCCATTTCTCGATTATCCTCTTTCACATTTCAATGTGCCTCTTTATTCTTCAAATACGATAACCTACATGTGTCTATAACTTTTTGGAGGATTTTGACACTTCAGATAAGGTTGTAGTTGCTTCAAAGGTTCCTAATTCTTTGTCAAAGATAGTTGATCAGTCTTTGATTTCACTACAGACTTTCATCATTCCTAATTGATAGGCTTATCATTATCTTCCTAATTGGGATTCCTATTTTCCAGATATTGGTTCCTTATTGTGGAATCTTATATTTCATATTTGGAAAAAAAAATTGAGGTTTATCTCTCTTAATTGATGATAGGTGTGGCACATTAGACTTTGTTATTTCATCTTTTTCTTTGGATCCTCTATTCAAAATTAGTATACATTGGTTCCTTTCAAGTGTCATCTTCTACTATGATTGGGTGTGTTACCGATTGTTTGTGATATCATCTTATAAGGTCTTAGTGACATATTTGAAGATTTTAGAGACATCTTCATCTTTCTACATTTGGATCCCACTTCCTAAATTTCATTTGGAATAGGAAGCATTCCAACATTTGTACTTGGTTTAGCTTCTTCCCAATGGGAGAAATGTTGTTTGTAGGCATTGGATAATGTTTTTTCTTTGAGCACTCACCATTTTTGTAGGACTTTATTCATTATGGGGGGCTATGTTGTATCCTTACTTCCTATTGGAGATATTTTATTGTCCATACATGATGTATGTAGTCCTTGGGGGTGCATCTTGTTTCTTTACTCTATTTTGGATAGGGTTTTTCTCCTTTCTTTGCTTTGTGAGAAATTCATTTCATTGCATTGAGTTTGCATTGTACATGTGTACTTAAAATTGCCTAGTTGTTGGGACCCATCTTGCATCTTTCTTTCATATTACACATAATAATATTCTCCCTAAGTTTCACTTAAAGGGCGGGGGGGATGGGGGGTGTTGGAGTAAATTAATATTTACTCACATAGCTTAAGTTTACTTAAGCATCATTATCATTTTCTAGGTCCATAGGTATTAACACTCAAGTAGTTATTAATAGTTTTCAACAACTACTTCCTACATGGATAATTATGTGTGTTGGGTGGTTGAGTTCTAGCTACTCTTACCTACTCTTGCTTCTCATTGAGCCACATGCCATTGTTGTGTGTTCTTATCTCCTATTGCCTTGCCTATATAAGCAAGCTTATGTACATTGTATAATCATCTCAATACAATTCATCCATTTCTCTCCATTGTGAAGGTTTATAGTTGTTTGCAAGTCTTGGGAGATTGATCACTCCTACAAATTATATATTTTGATTCAAAACACAAACAAAAACTCTCATAGAATTTATACTAGAAGAAATCTAATTTAATTACATAAACTATGGAAATATCATGTCTACAATTCTATTTGGGAACCTTTTCCCTTAAAACCATAAGGTATTTCATTGCAAACAAATTAAAAATTCAAGTTATATTTTTCGTGATAAAAAAAACCATCATAATATAAAATTTTGAATTGATATATGTTTCATTTTATTTTTGTATATATCTTTAAATTCATTATAACAATAATATTCATTCAACGCATTAAAAAGAAGGAAATTTATTTTTTAAGGATATAGTTTGATGTCATTCTTTAGAAAAAACACTTAGAATACATTGGAATGAGTTATGCATTATTATACTTAATTTTTGTAAGTTAAAAATAAACAACCAAACCTATGTTTGATGTGACTGACGATTAATGCTTCCATGTAGATTATTGAAGCTACAACAAACAAATGGAAATTATTAGGCTAAATATCAAAATAAATATTATCTACATAATTTGATCTTTATGAATGCTTACTTAGTTAATTCTATTTGTATCTTGCAGCCAAATTCTCGATTATAGAGATATTTTCCCTGAGAAAGAAAAAATTAATATTATTTATGATAATATTACATTGAAGTAGTTTATAAATTGCAATGTGAAAAAGAAAAAATAATGCTTACATATGTTTACTAAAGTGAGAGGTCACATATAAATGTATTAAATTTAAATTAATAGTACAATTGAATATATATTTTAGTCATATTATTGTAATATTATCTTTAACTTAATTAAAATTCATATTATTAAAAAGTAATTATAAAATAATACAAATATATTTTGATAATATGGGATGAATTGATGGTAGATGGAACATATTATATAAGGTGGCAAAGTATGTTGTATAATTATTAGAAGTAATGGATTGATGGTGTAAGCATTATGTTTGGGTTGGTGATTGTTAGCTTTCATTTAAAGTGTTAGTTATTTATCACTTTATTTGCTAAGGTTAGGTGGTAGTTCATTGATTCTACAACGCGTGCTCTCAATCTAGGAGAAAGAATAATTGGTGGCAAGGTGAGAAGGAGAGGATGGTTGAGGTTTCTTTGAAGTTGAGGAAATGTAAGGTTTCTAAAGAGGGGGTTATAATTAACTCATGAGATTTACAGATAAATAAATAAAGGGCCTTGCACTCAAGCTATGGATGATGAGGATTTGAGAGTTGATAAAAGGAATGGATCGTTCTCTTAGTGTTTCTATTAATTTGAATATGGACGAGTTGTTGTTGGACCTAAGCTCCATAAAGGGAAAACATAATACATCTGATGCAACTTGGTCTCTCTTATTTGCATCCTACTTTCTATAGTGACTAGTAATTACCTACTTCATGATGACATTAGGGATGTGGTTTGTCAAGCCAAGGTACATTGTGACTGATTTTTTGAATATTTGCATGCTCTAAGGAGACATCATGTTTGTCTTGAATTGGAAATGGAAGCGTTGGCCCAAAAATTATAGGCATCTCTTCAAGTTTGTCTACATCGAATATTTTCAAATAGCATTTTAGACCATCTTTAATACTTCCTCCTTCATTAAAACAAAGGAATAAGAAGGAATCTTATTTAAGCCAAAAAATCTATAAAGGAAAGGTTGAGGGATAGGATTAGATAAGATTGTGACTAAAAGGGTTTATAGAGAGGAAAAGGGGTGTGTGGGGTATTGGAGGGCGTGACAAAAAAGGAGTTTGGGGTAGTGATTTTTTTTTAAAACAGGGGTAGTCTTTAGTATGCCACAAATGCACGTGATATGACCCAGACTCACTAAGTAAGGCCCTCATGATGATAAGTTCTTATCTATACAACTAAGATTTATAGAATGATAGCGACCTAAGTAGCTTAAGTATGAATGTGAAAAAGTCTCCTACTAGGAACTAGCTCGGTACAAAACCTTATTCATGTAAGCAAAAGACATGGGCTTCACCCAATAAAAAATATCTCCCAATTGTCAATGTTCATGCACGAATTAATCGTCTTACTACTATTTCCAAATACATAAATCTAAAATTAAAGATTTTTTTTATACTTAAAAGGATTAATTATGAACATGAGAAATTTCAAAGAATTGTCATATAATCTTAAATATAATGAGATTCAAAACTTTGATTTTGAAAAGGATGGTAAAAACACAAGAATAAAAATATTCTAATTATTCACTTTCAAGGAACTCTTTTCCTTCTAGAAAACCTATTTTAGTACCTAAACACATAACATTTTACACAAATAGTAGAGTGAAATAAAATGTTTAGTACCTGTTCTATGTTGATAAAATGGTAAAAGAAGATGCTACCTTAACTTCCCCTATCATTTTAGTTAATTAAATAGAAGAAAGAAGGATGCTAAAAATAAGGCTCAAAGGACTTCCAAAAACATATGTTTGTTTAAAAAAAATTAAAACAATAGAAATGTTTAATAAAATAATTGATAGACAGTGATAGTTTAATTTTTAAGATTAAATCTTCTTAAAATTAATACTTTATAATTAATAAATCGCATACTTTATTAAAAATAAAATTAATTATATAATTATTTAAGTTAAAAATACTATATGATATCAAATAAAAAATACAATATAATAAAATAACTATTAAATTTGATATAATTATTAATAAAATATTTAATTAACTAAAATTTAAAATACATAAATGGTAACAAACACAATTTTAATTATAAATTTATATAATTAATTTGAAACTTTATATACATAAATTATATAAAATATTTAAAATTAATTAATGTTCAATTTAAAATAAAAAATATATAAATTTTATAAATATAATTAATTATATTCTCTTACATTCAAGTTATCCAATGCAATTCTTGCCTGTTCGCTATGCTTGTATTCTACCAAGGCTTGAAGAACTCTAAATGTATTATCTGCAAATTCAATTGAAGTTCATTAATAAAAAAACATAATCTTTATAGACTTAAAATATATTTTAATTAATTTTTAATACTATTTACAATTATATTAGAAAGAAATTATTATGTTTTATAGTGAATGGTTTACCAAGTGGTTGAGGTCCCAAAATAGCAATGAATGATACATTTCCATAACTTCCAAATAATTGATGAAGAGCAGATATTGTTACTCGGAACTTTATATTGGTTATGCTTACTTTTAAAACACTCCCCATTGGTGTATACTACATTAAATGTCAACATTTTAATAATTAGTAATTAAATTTTAACTTAGAATAAAATAATTTTTATAATATTTTTATATACTGTAATAAAAAAAAAAGAATAAAATACTTCTAAATATAAATTTTAAAAATATTACCAATTTAAAAAATGTCTATAGAAGACAAATTCATTATTATTATACTTTATGACATCTAAGTTGTGTGCTAATAAATTTCACTTAAGCTCTTGGAATATATTAGCATGTAATGAAGTTTTTTTATAAATAGATTAAAAAAATAAAAATTTGATTATTATTAAAATCATAAATAAAGTATTATTTGAAAATTAATAAAAATTAATATTAAATATATTTTTAAAATGATTTAAATAGATTTAAAAAATAGAATTAAGTTAATTTAAAAATATTACTAGATTAAAAAAATAGAATATAAAATGAAATTGTTAAATAATAAATAAAAATTAAGATAACTTATTTTTACATATATTAAAATTTAATTTAATATTAATAAAATAACGTATTTATAAAAAAAAAATACATTAAATATATAATTTATTAAATAAATATATTATTTTTAAAAAAAAATTATATTAGATATAAGGGGATAAAAAAAAATATATGATAGCACCATTTCAGTTACAAGATAAGAAAGTTCAAATTCAGTGATAGTAGATCAAAAGAAAACTAGTGCAAGATATCAAATTAAAAACAAATTTTTCATTTATAATTAAATTATTAAAACAATATTCAAATAAAATAATTACTCACCTCTAAAGTATCAAAAGATCGTCAAATAAAATAATTGCTCTCCTCTATAAATGGTTGGTTGATATTTGAAATGTAAAGTGTGAATTGACTATGGTGCATTTTGTTCCAAACTTATTCACCTTCCCTTTTATAAAATGTTAATGGTCGTACCTCATTTCTCAAACGTTTCATCTCTTTTGTGCTAGAGTGATATTAAACATTTGGGATTAAAATGTATGGTTCCACCTTTAATTATTATTAAGTTATTTTGTTCCTCTTAATCAATTATAATTTATTAAAATGTAAATTAAATTTTTAAAATTAGTATGTATAATTGTAATTTGATTTATTTTTTAATAAAATTTATATAAAGATATTCAAAAATATTATTTTGGAAATGTTTAATTTTACCAAGTTTATAAATAAAGTGAATTAGATACTTTGAAAATAATAATTTTACCATTTATATAATTATATATCATTTCTCTTATTTAAAATTATAGTTTTTATATTATTTATTTTATTTGAACAATTATTTTATTTTACATTGTAGTTATTAAGAATTACTTTACTTTTATTTAAATTTATTTTATTTTGAAATAATTTATTTATATTTATTGTTTATTCTGTTTTTATTTAAAAGAATTGTTTTTAATTTAGTGAAAAAATTATTATATTTTATTTATTCAACGATTATTTTATTTTACTTCACAATTATTCAACAATCAATATAAAATATTTTTAATTTTTAAATATATATTAATTATTTATAATTTTTGTTAATAAATTCATTTTTATGTCATTATAGTTAAACTTCTCAAGATACTAGTAAGAGATAAATTATACTAAATGAATAAGCATATAATAGTAATCAATAGATATTTGTAAAAATCATGTAATCATCACTTAATTTGCAAATCAATATTTGTAATGAATGTAACTCTTAATAAACCATCATTTCTTATAACCACACTAAAAAGAAACACTGCTTTTAAGACAATAGATTATTTATAAGTTTAAAAAAATTATATAAAAGTTCAACATTCAAATCCTCTAAAAAGAAAATGAAAGTTAACCCTAACAAATGTTTTAAAAAATATTTAAAAATATTGAATTTCTCCTTCACATATTTCAAAATTACATTGCAACTTTTATGAACAGTGACTCCTAAAATTAAAACAAAGCTTATTCTTTTCATAAACCCTCCCAGATATTATAAAACTCACATTTATAACTCCCAGAAATTATATATTAAGTAAATGGCACTTCAGAGTACAATAAAGCTGAAAGCTGGCATTGAATCAGCAGCATGGGACTTAAATCGGCAGTATTGGGATATTTTTTTCCTCTTTTCGTTTTAGTGTGCTCTGAAGCAACCGACTACAAAAGCAAATGGAATGGAGACTTCTCGAAAGTGGTTTACACCATCACCGCCTGCCTGAAATATCTAGGATAATCCCCCACTTCTACACTACCTCCTCCCCTATAAATTACAGTAATTCTCCACCATATATGTACACAGAACATATATACATTGTTTATCCAACAAAACAACAGTGTTGATTTAGTGCTTGTGGGTGTTTAAAAGTCTTATTGTTGCCTTTGTGTATCACTGATTATGGCTGCAAGGACCTTTCTATGGCTTTTCATCATGGCTCTGCTTGTCCAGGTATTTACATATTAATGTTCTTGAGTTTCATAATTGGGTTTGCTCTGTAAACAATTTAATGGATTTAGATATTAATGTTCATGATCTCATAATTGAGTCTGCTCTGTTTAATGGATTTAGATATTAATGTTCATCTTAATTGGGTCTGCTCTGTTTTAATTGAGGCTCTAACTGGGTTGTATGACTCAATCCATTGTTCTTGAATCAGACTAATAAATCATTTCTATAGGTTTATGAAATAAAGGTTTCAATTATGTCAAAAAGGAAATCTGGCCTATGGAAATTGATGTTCTTATATGAAGAGAGACCATTTTTGAAACATCTTTTTTGCCCAGCTAACTCATGCAAATGTTGGTTGTTCAAACAGATGTCTCTGGAAACTGCTGAGGTTGGAGATTCAAAATCAATTGGGGTAAATCCTATATATCAATCTATTTAGTCACATATGTATTCAGTTCAATTTTTGTATGCTAATTTTAAAGTGGGTATTCATGATTGATTCCAGTTGCCAGCAAATGGGATGAACAGAAGACTTCTTCAGACAATAGGTATAAAACCTAAGAAGTATATTGCTTCAGTACTGTTTCAATTGTACCATAGGACTTTCATTGTTTTTATTCTTTTTCTTCTTTGATTCATGGCTCTGCCATGGATTTTCAGAGCATGGAAAGAAATAAAATGGTCTAACCATCTAAAACCTCTTGAGAATATTTGTGTGGCATTAATGTTAACAGATTGCAAGGGTGCGTGTGGACAGAGATGCAAAGCAGCATCTCTGAATGACAGGTGTCTGAGGGCGTGTGGGACATGCTGTGCGAGATGCAAGTGTGTTCCTCCAGGTACATATGGAAACAAGGAGCTCTGCCCCTGCTATGCCAACATGAAAACACATGGCAACAAGCCCAAATGCCCTTGAGCTGTCTTCACTGAATTTGCCTCGTGAAACTTTAAAAAGCATATAGTATGCATGAATCATCTTAGACATAGTATATATAAATGGTCCTTAGACAGATACTAAGTGTGTATATGCATGTAGATTGACATAAATTGTCAGCAGTGTTGGGTTTTATGCTGACATTGGATGAGAAGATGGAAGTAGGCTTGGATATATCTTCTGAACTAAAACAAAGCCAATTGGAATTATGAATAATTTTGTATAGTAATTGGTTTTATTATTTTGATTTTTATTTATGTGGGATTCTAATTAGGATGATTGGAACCTGGGTTTTTTTTTTTTATCTTAGCCACCACCGCACTCCTTCAATTTGCACCCTCACACAGATTTCATTTTTCTTTCCTATTATCTCATTAGTCCGAATTATGAAACTTCAGAAATATATAAAGATAATATCATAAAAATATTTGTCCTCGGAGTCTTACCTTGATGATAGTGGATCATAAATATAACGAGAAACATTGTTGATGGAAAAAGTTTAATCAAAATAGAAATATATATAAGTTGATATCATGGACGTCTTATCTTGATGATAATGGGTCATGAATATAATGAGAAACATTGTTGATGGAAAAAGTTTAATCAAAATAGAAATATGTATAAGTTGATATCATGGACATCAGAAATTTAGTCAACTTTATTATATGAAGTATTTCAGAATAAAATACATGAGATATGAAGTAAAATATCTGAATAAAACAATACAAATGCAAATTGCAATCTAGAATGCATTAAACTAGCAATCACACCTTAGTGTGCAATGGGAATGCCTTATAGTTATGGAAAGCCCATTTGTCCCTTTTTTTGTCACTTCCTCTCATCCTCTGTAGATCTCCATATATGTGTATTAATATATCTCACAATCTATATGTCAATATATCTCACTATCTATATATCTTTTAACCTCTTCTTTTATCTCTCACTTTCTATTCTCTCCTCATTAATATCCTTCTTCTTCTCAATCTCCATCTCCACACCTCTCTCTATCTCCTTACGCTATCTCTTGCTCTTACCTATGCATGACCTCTCCCTCTTTCTATCCCTATATTTGCCCCCCTCGCCCTCCCCCTCCTCCCCCACATTATCTCTTTGTCTAGACACATCTCTCTCTCTCTCTCTCAATTAATAATGGGGTAGTCCTTGTAGTTGGCCGATCAAGGAATATTTGAACTTTTGAACTCCTCACTACAAATCTTATGAATGCAAGATGAGTTGTAGTGTATCAATTATGTAGTACATTATTTCATATGATCCCAACTTGAATGCAAGATGAGTTGTAGTGTATCAATTGTGTAGTACATTATTTCATATGATCTACATTTAGAAACCTAATAGGCTAATGAAAGTTTTATAATATCGATGATGAGTTATATTTGACCATGCTCCATGTTAACAACCATTAAATATGTCAAGTGAGTTGCAATATGTTTGTTATGCATTAAAATAGCCTGCAATATATTTGTTATGCATTAAAGTGAGTGGCAATACTTAGTTGACCTTCCATACCTTCTATACATTTTTTAAATGTTACTAATGTTTTAATACATGACAAGCAAAATAATAAATATATCATATTTTTAATAATTATTTATGTTTATTGTTTAATTACAAAAAAATTATTATGATTATCTATTATTATATAATAAAACAATGTTAACATAACATTATATAATTACATTATATAATCAAAAAACATTATATAATTACATATTTATTTCAAATATTCAATTACATATTTATTTTATATATTAAACTTATTTTAATTGTCTTTATTTTTGATATTTTTACCTAATACAAATTAATTAAATGAACGTATTATATTTAATAAACATATTATAATATATAGTTAATACTATAATATAAACAAAAACAAACTACTTAAACAAACTAAGTTGACCATTAAAGAAACATTACAATGTTATAATAAATTGTGCATATCCCCTTTCCACGACCCATGCCATAAAAATCAAGACCACTCTAGTTCTCGTCCTGTATATTTAGTCTACTGTGAAGTACTCATCTCTCAAGAGCATCTTTATGGCTTGGAGCACCATAGGAGATTGACAATGGGAAATATTACACTGTCTCCCACCTGAAATTGGTTCTCATCCTCACCTTAACTTTTGTTGCATGAGTAGCTTCCTTGACCCTTAGATAGTTGCACGAACCCTGCAATTTGTTTAAGAGAAATGTGAATTGAGACATCTTTACTGTTATTTGTTGACATCCAAATGTTTTTTTCTTTTTTAAGAAGGGTAAATGTTTTAACCTGAAGCTATGAACCACAAGGCCACAAATGGGAGACCTCATCCCCAATGAGATTTGAACCTTGATGGCAAGAACAAAAACACAACTTAACCATCATAACATGCCACTATTGGTAGTTGACAACGAAAGATTGATTGTAGTCAAACAAAATCTAGTAAAACATTATGCACTACCCCTTTATAAATGCTCAACCTACTTATATAGAAATTAAATTGTGAAGTTCGTTCCAAATGGAAAATAGAATTTAATGAAATTCTTGCATTCTCCAATAGCCATTCTACCAACCATTTGGCCAACAAGTGAACTACTTTGTTACCTTCTCTACAGATGTGTGATACTCCTCTAGCAAGTCCAAGATTGGAAATAAGATGTTTTATAGTTTCCAATTTGGAGTTTTCCGTTGTTTGATGGTATTTACTATTTTTTTTTAATCTCCATCTTAGTGAATATTATATCCCAATTTTCTACATGTGTTAAGAGCAATCCTAGCGGGCTAGAACTCCACTTCATTGTTAGTTACGTCTTTTAGCTTCTTTGTTTCTGTTGCCATTGTATTTCATGACCATTCTCTCACAACACACCCAACAAGTTTGCTTCGTCCACACTCCAAGTTTTCATATTTCAAATCAATTGACCAAGAGAAGCAACTCAGTATTAATAATGTGGTCATTGAAGGGGATGATTACTAAACCCAAGAAAAATCTACAGACAACAAGATGGCGGTGTAAATTTCATCATTGTCAAGCCTGTTCAAAAGGCACGTGTTATTATTTATGGTGATCCTGATGTGGAGGGAAATTTTCCACAGACATGGAAAAGGTCGATTGACTAATGGACAAGCTGATGGCCTATGGCAACATTCGAGGAGCTTAGTTGGTCATTGCCAAAATGGTCATCTCAAATATTTTAAAGCTTTTGGTGTCGCCAATCGACAAGATGGCAAGTTACTCACAACCCGCCACATTATGAGATACAACAACATCTCCAAACTCATCCCAGGAGTTGTCATTCTCAAATGAATGCAGGTCGTAGCTCTAACCAGGAGGTGTTGTGATCGACCAACGATTGTTTGACATCACAGTATAACATCTACTACAACACTATGTAGGGTGGAACTACAGTTTACCAGAATGCAACATGTTGTTCGGGATTTTGCCTCCTAATAGGTTTCAATTAAGTGACAGATTTCGAAGCTGATTTCCCTAAAATCGTTCACAATGACAACTTCTGGGAACTCGAGCTTTGTGAGTGACGGAGATAAGTTTCGCGCATATACATGTAAAGTGCCCTAGAATAAACGAATGGATCAGATTGTTTTAATGGTCGTTTTGCTCCTTTGTGAATAAAATATGTTATTGGAACATTTATGATAGTGTGACACATATTATTATTGATAGAATGTATATAATGACAATAGAAGATAGATATATCTTTTCAAAATACTTTGAAGTAGCATAAATCATCAAAAATGATGTCTTGATTGCCACATTACATAGTTTAGTCTTTATAAGAAAACACATTCACAATCAAATGTATTTATTGAACTTCCTCTATGTATGACCCCCAAAAAAATGCAAATCATTTATTTAGAAGGAAGTACTACAAAAAAAATGGGGGTTTTCTGAAAATAGGCTACAAAGTTACTTAACCTTAGAATGTGAAATTCCTTCAATGACACTATGTGAAATTCCTTCAACGCAGAGAAAATACTAACGAGTGTAATGTGTCAAATAGAATATGAAGATGCATATTAAATGGTACAAAGTGATGGTGATGGTAATGTTAATTTTTTCCTAATTAAAGTTGTTAAATATTATTTTTCTCATTGTTATTTTCACTCAGAGCCAATAGAAATGTAGATAAATAGTATTATTTAAATCTCTTAAATATATTAAACTTATCAAACTATACAATATACAAATAAGTTCAAAATTTCTAAAATTTGATTGGACCAATAAATAATATTTTTGCATCTCAGGAATGAAATAGTTACCTCCCATATGCAAGAACTAATAAATGATAAATTTATATCTTCTAATGAGACTAGAGGACGATGTTTAATAATTTTCAAAAGAAAAGTTAAAACTAACACTCAACTCTTCAATTAACTAATCCCAAAAATATCATTTTTATTTAAAAACTGTTATATGTCATAAAATTTGCGTTTATACCCAAAGACACCAAAATTACATAAGATTTAATATTGTATGTTTCCAACAATATTTTAAAAGTCAACTTTTTAAATTTTAATTCATGACTAGATTAATTATTTAATTAATTGAATAATCTAAATACTAATTTTAAATCTTCTACAATAATAAAAAATTAAATAAATAGAAATTAAAAATAATAATAAATTTTTCTAAAGTTAAAATTGTGCATTAGTTTTTCGAGGACAATTTGATTGGTAGGTATAAATCTAATTAGCATTAATTTTCTACAATTTAGATGAAATGTAACTTCCAATTTGCACTATGTATAAATCTATCTTTTACATTGGTTAACTTCTCTTTCAAACCACCAATACATGTGACTCTTCATCATGATCAGTACGTTTTAAAATTCTTGATTTCGAGGTCTAAATTTGATCGGCCAAGTTGCCAAGCAATTTTTTCTACAGTTCTATTTGGGAGTTGCCTTTCCAATGATTTTGTTAATCCGAAATATGTACAGATATATAATTAATTATAATTTCATAACTTTTATTAATTTAGACAAAATATAATCTTTTATAAAATACAAATTTCTCAAAATTTTACATTAAATTTTAAAACAAAAATTTCAAGATACAGTCATACAGTCCTCAAATCTAGGTATCTATAAGCTATCAAAAATTGTGGATATGAAACTGTCTGTGCACCATTTATTAGATTTAAGTCAAATTTATATTTGTTTAAAATCTAGTACATAGTGGGTCCAAAAGAAATTTAGTACATGTGTTGTCTTTCCAAGATTCCACGGGATTGCACCAGGTCATATCCAGGTCATTTCTAGAGGATTCAAAGCCAAAGGGCGTTTAAGTCATCAGATTAAAATACCTACCCTGCCATGGGTGTTTAATTACCTCTTGCGAACATCTCTGGAAGCTTCTGCTTGCATATCAAGAAATCTGAACATTTTTTTTGGGAGAAATTGGTGGGGCAATGGGGGTTTTGGATGGTTTGGAGTTCCCAAATTACTCCTGTGCAGGAGGAACTCCATAGACACAGCTTCAGATAGCTATCACCGTCCAGAGGCAGCAAAGAGAGAATCGAATGCGCCTGGCCAATCTTGTGCTCAGATCTGTAGGGCTGCGGAAGCACTGCGGGTTGTTGCGATGTCCACATTCACACATCTCTTCCAATGCCAGGTGGAGATAATGCAAATAATGACAAAAAGTAAGAACCAACGCTTCAGATGACTTCAATGGTAGTCATTCTGTCTCTAGGATTTCTCACCATTAGATTGAAAAATCAGCCTAGCCTTTCTCATATGGAAACACCTACAGCTTAATAACATGGAGTATTTCAATCTACAATGCATTAAATAACATGGATTATTTCAGCATAAAACAATACAAATGCAAATTACAATTTACAATAAGTTATTATTTTTCTTCAAGAATATCTAGTACAATCATTTGTAATAGTGAATAGATATCTATTGTGGTCATTTGTAAAAGCTATCACTTGAAATATTTGTGTGATATATTTGTGGCTTGAGTTTTTTTTTCACGACTTTAACAAGAGAGGATTATTGTTAAAGGATTGTTCTAAAATCATACTAAAGAATAAATTGTGAACAATCACATCACTTCTTATAAAAAAAATACTAATATAAATGCAAAGATTAAAAGACAAAGTCTTCCTATCAATTGTAAAAAGGTTTTAATATATTATAGTGACTTATTCACTCAAATAAAAATTATAAAAATGTATTGATATAAATGTCTTAAAAGACAAAGTCTTCCTACAAATTGTGAAAAGATTTTAATATAATATAATGACTTATTATTTCAAATGAAAATAAACTAGTCTAATTCTTACATATCTAATAAATTAAATTTCTAATAAACCACTATAATATAGTGACTCATTCCTTCAAATAAACATAGACTTAACCTATTTAGACAATCTGAATTTCTTAAACCATTTTTTTACAATATACCACATGCATTGGCACTATGAACTCCACTAATTGGATATTTCTAATAATTGTGTTCTTCTATAATATATTTATTCATATTAGTTTTGATATAATATTTAGATATTTATGTTAGTAAATAAATAAATTATAGCCGCAGCCACCAACGTTGACTGTAGAGCCAGTTGCAGCCGCAGCCACCAATGGCGACTCGAGACACCTTGTGTCGTTCTCAGCCGCCCATTCAGCTACCACCATTAATTTTTCAGCATGTCTTTGTTGACTGTGTTGTATTCCAGAATTATGTAATGTAACTATTGAATGATTGTATGGCATTCTAGATCATACTGAAGACCTCTATAAATAGAGACATTATGTAAGGATGTAAGTATCAGATCTTTATTTGAGTAGAACCCATATTTGGGTTTCTAAGTGAGCGTTAATTACTTGATCTATCCTTGTTAATTATCATCGTCAATATTGTGTTGAGTTTAATCCATAATTTACGAATGTATTCTGAGAACTGGTTTTGATCTTCCAATCACTCCATAATTTAACAATGATAGCCTTCATGCTAAGCCTAACTAAAGGAGAACTATTGATCTTCACCGTAATTTCAGGTTATACGGTGGTTAAAATTGTATGAACATGTAAGCTTTGTCATTACAATGATGAATAGAACTCATTTTATTATTCAGTAGTTTTGTTTTCCTCTGTTTCTGATCTGCAATTTTTGCTTCTATCTTTCAGCAAGATCTTCAATTTATTTTGCAGGTTTAGCTGCAAAATTCTACATGGTATTAGAGCCCACGGGAGCTACAAAGGAGTTGTAGACACCTAAAATTGGTCAGGTGTATCTAATCAAATCAAAAGGCATCTTTATCAAATTAAATGGCTTAATTCAATCAGAAGGGACTAAATCACATTAAATTAAAGGGTCAATTAATAAATATATCAATTAATTAAATATAAGCCTAAAAGGGGTTAATCAAAGCTATGTAATTTATTTAATCAATTAATTGTATAATTAAATCAAAATCAACCTATTCCCTTACATGGCTAATTTAATTAATTAATTAAATTGATTAAATCCTTATTTCTTTCAACAAAGGAGATAAGAATTTGAAAAGCCAACGAGAATCAAGAATTGAAAGCACATGGATCACTCCAAACTTTGCAATCTTGATCACTCATTTAACTCTTCAACATTCTCACCAATCAATTTGTCTCTTTGTCCCAACCTTTGAGACCATATTTAAATGGTCTCTCCATTTAAAACCATTTGAAAGCCTTCAACCCAACCAAGCTTCAATCATGATCAACTTAACTCTACCCCCTACCCTTGGGAAATCCTATAAATACCAAGCATTTTGAGAGCATTATTAATCCTAGGCATTCATGAGCAATTGCATCTACACTATAGAGAAATGCTTTAAGATAATAGTAATTTATGAGCATAATAGTGAGTTTTGAGAGCAAGATTGAATGAATTGCATTGCAATTTGATAATCTCAGAGCTAGATTAGGCATTATCATACATCATTTTCTCATTCTAGGACTGTCACTAATGGAGATTAAGGTTGAGAGCTTCATTAGCATGCTTAGTAAGAGAACCATGGAATGCTTCTTGATTGTTTGTCAATTCTTTGTTTAAATAAGAATATCTTTCCATAGACACTAATAAAATTTTGCTCAATTTTAGACGAGCATAGGTCAATTTCTCGAGTGTCCAAGGTAGCTCAATCGACCAAAGGCGTCGTGGAAGTTTTTTTGTCCAAATTTTCCAAGACTGGTCGAGTCGTCGTAACACCAACGACATAAAGGTCAAAAAAAATGGGTGTGGGGAGATGTGCATGCGCCTTTCACCCTAAGACCCTTTTTGCAATGAGTTGCTTGTACAACGGTATGCTAACGCAAGGTCATCGAAGGAGAGATGACAATCCCTCAATTTATTCATCATTTGTATAAGTTTCTCGTCGAGCTATTCATCGTTTGTATAAGTTTCACGTCAATTGTAAATGTAACGAAGGTCAAAAAATTGACAATATATTTTTAAAAAGAAAAAGAAAAAATATTTCACCCTAGCATGTAAATCTTCAAATTTGAATGTTGGTTGTTGAGCTTCTCTTTCTTTTGAGAATAATTTAACATTCTCTACTTAACAGGGCCAACCACGTGAAGGTGGAATCTCATATGGCCCCTCCTAGGAGCCTCTTATGACCATTTATGACACTTTAAGATCTCTAAGATGTATTATTATGGATTGTAAAGGGATATAAAGGGTCATAAGGGATCCTGGGACACAATAGCCGAGAAACATAAATGTAGGCATCATGGTCACAATTGTTTGGAGACACAACATAATTCAGTGGTACCCAGACGATGCAATAGAATCACTACTCCTCCAGGGACTACACAATCCAAAAACCTTAGATAAGGAATAAATTTAGAGAGTGGAGGAGGAGGGCCATAATGACCAAAATAATATAGGAGATCCCTATATTATTTTGTTCGTTATGGCCCTCCTCCTCCACTCTCTAAATTTATTCCTTATCTATGGTTTTGGATCGTGCAGTGCCAACTTAGAACTGGAGGAGTAGTGGTTGTGTTGCATCATCTAGGTATACCACTGAACTATGTTGTGTCTCCAAACAATTGTGACCATGATATCTACATTTATGTTTCTCAGCTGTTGTGATATCTACATTTATGTTTCCCATCTGTCGTGTTTATGTGCATGTTCTTTATGTGTTAGGCTTCTCTCCCTCGCATCCAAAATAAGATTTTCCCACTCTGAATCAGTGCAGCTGCGTAGAATATGCATGGATAGCAGGTTTTTCCAGATAGAGATGGTTTTACATGATAAATGCATCTATTTTACTATGGTTACAACCCAATATCAACAAACAAATTACAAAAATATAAACTTAATTTAGTCAAATCAGCTAGCTTCAAATACAACCAATGTTCGTTTGTATTTCTCTCTTCCTGTCTTTGGGCATCCAATGCTCGAAGTCATACTTAAAGGATGTTCACCAAAGGGGGTTTCAGATCAAAGAACTCCCTTTCACTTAATAATTATGAAGCCATCAATGGTATACTAATTGTTTAGGATTGTAAGTTTCCATTGATGGCTTCAAATTACCAATAAAAAGGTGTTTTCTAGTACAAAAGACTTAGCAGCCTCCAAAGCCTTTTGCTTGAATGCATTATACCCCTTTATATTAGTGAATTAAAAGTATTTCATTAATTAAAAAAACTATAAATCAAAAAACAAATTTAAAAGAACAAAACATAGATTTTCTTTACCTGATTGTGCTACATCATCTACAATAACTGTAATGGGGTTTGAAAACTCATTTATTTACAAAATCCTTTAAATGTTCCTATAACTATCATAAGCAATAATTTGAATATAATGAATTGTTTATAGCAGAGAAACAAAATTGTAAAAACTGTACTTATGATATGTACATGTTCATTAAATGTCATGACTCATGAGTGCTGAAAAACTTCTACCATATGAAGTATTATAACTTTTGAAAAATAAATGGGAGAGTTGTATGTAATGCCCAAAATTCATAACAGTAGATTGGACATTAAACAAACTATTTATACTACTCTAAACATATATAATTTGCAATATTTTTTTTCTTTCTAAACAATGACATACTACATTAATACATAGTGTCAACCTATTTGTTATATCATTTAACTGGAATCTAAAATGATATTAAATCTACTTAGAACAATAAATCTTATTACGATGTTCAAATAACCAACATGACTTGCAACTGCATACTTCAATTTCTCTTTCTCGCATGTGTATCATATTCTCCTTGCCTCTCTATTTCCTGCATCTGTATATACGGCTACACAACTAGATGCATGATATAAAATTCATATTTTATTACATACAAGATCGTAAGATAAGCTACATCAATAACTTAGCTAAATCAATCATAGGGAATTTAAAACTAGTTTCGTAAAGAGATGCAAAATATGTAAAATATTGGTAAGGGGTAGAAAGATTAAGGAAGAACTCAAAATTACAAGACCTAAGGGCCAGACCTAATGCCTCGGGGGCTCATCATAGATGGCCTTGCCTACGTAACTCGTAGAGACATCGTAGTTCAGGTTTAAATTTAAAACCAGTCTTTTAAAGGATGGTAGAAGTGGTATCAATCCTCTTTATCCAAAGGGTATCAATGGCATTTCTCTCTTCACTGGAATCGAGGGTGCAGAAGTTGCCCTACATCATTTGGGTAGAACACTCAATTTCTATACCAAATTAATGCGGGGAAACTGTTAGAATAAAATTTTGCATTTCTCTCAGAGGTAGGCGAATTTTGGAAAATTGTTCGTGTGTCAACTAATTTGGAGGGTTCTGCAGAAAACCCAGATCGCAAATTTTTTAGATTTTCTCTTATCTATCCATAAAATTGAACGCAAAAAGAAGGACATATTTACCCCTTATTTGATTGAAGATAGAGGACATTGATCCCATTTTGATAAAGAGTCTTCAAGAAAGATAGATGGTATCCTACCGTTTCTACCTGAAAAGCATTACCAAGTGAAAAAGAGAAAGCAATAATTAGTAGTGTCCAAAAAAAGAGGCAAAATCACAGCAGCATAATGCATAAGGATATTATGTTTCACAGCTGTCGTGTTTATGTGCATGTTCAAGGAAGAACTCAAAAGTA
>MU223273.1:116377-134990 GCA_018584345.1 Thuja plicata
CAATCATGCTTCCCTGCCTACATTGCTAAGCCTGTGATAATTTTATCGACTTTCTCTATCATTTATTTTACCATAAATTAGGGCAACTCCCTCATTGATGAGATTCTATTGTAAAATCTGCAGTTTCTGGTTTTTAGTTTGGAGATTGCAATTTGTTTGAAAGCCTCCAAAGACATTTCAAATCATCCATTTTGAACACATGCTGTAATCATGGAAATGCTTGAGACCACATTTTATTGAGGGGTTGTGTCAAACAGAACATTTCATGAGTTAGACAGTTAACATGTTGGGCCTAAGCTTCCACATTTTGCAAATATCACTGTCATGGAATCCATTGTTTTGATGCACTGATTTCACCTACAAATTGCATTGGTTGTATAGAAGTTTCTAGAAAATATTCAAAAAATCCATGGTCTGTGCATCTCGATACCTAGTCATTTCCTTGGTTTAGAAACCCTCTATACCTGTGCATGTTGATGTATGTCCATAAATTACTATTACTAAACCCAGAGATGTGTATTTTAATATACATATATGAGCGTGCATACATACCAGCGCTCTAGCTCATTACATGCCACTGGGTGTGTAATGATCCCGGCCGCCCAATAAGAATCAGATGTTGTACACTAGATTGAAGAGCATCCAACACTTGAGGTTCCAAAATATCTGAGGCCTCTTCACGCAATAAAATCCTTTCGGCCTCCCCTCTACACAATGATGCCCTAGTCCTTTCGGCCTCCGCTCTGCAATGCACAATTAAAACAAAATGAAATTAACAATGAAAGCAATCACCCCCTTTTTTTATTTATATGCCCGAGTTCGTCGGAATTCCGATTAACATGGGCATGGATTAAAAAATAATCAAAATTTTCCTTCAATAAACCGATAAAGCAAAATCATTTTAATGGTTCATGGGAAATGTTGGTCAATTTCTAGGGTATAATGTATTAGTGAGAATTAATTGATTTCAAACTAATTTCATGAAGGTATACTTTATGTATACACAAATGGCACCCACCGTGGGGCCTTAGGCCTCTAATCTCTATTTTTCATCAATATTTGCATGTTTTGTATCTTTTCTTGTTGTATTTTGTAGTTTACAGGCAAAGCGACACCTATCAGATAAATTTTCACGCATACGAATAGTGAAGCCACACCTAAAAGTCCTTCTTTCACCGCGTAGCAAGACAGAAGTGACGCCTCTGACAACAAAATCACGCGTACAAATAGTGAAATCATGCTTGTCACATTTCATTTACCGTGTGCTATCACTTGTATCTCGCATTTGTTGTTGTCTTTTTACACCTTACAAGCTATTTTATGCCTATTATAGTTTAAAGTCGTGTGTAATAATCTGTTAAATGACGTGTGTAGTATTTTAAAGTGTCGCGTAAACATCAGTAAAGCGTCGCGTATTAGTTTTCAAATGACACGTAGTGCTTTCTCTATTTTCAGTTTGCGGCCTATTAAAATCAGAATATTAATACTCTGTGTTTTATGACTTGCAGATGAGTGAACATCTGAAAGTACAAAAGCCAGGACAGAGAGTTTCCAAAGAGAGTAAAGAGGTAAGAATCCTTACCAAACATGCACATGAACTTGACAATTTGTCCATTTTGGAAAGCTTAGAAGAAGAAGAGAAGTTGTTTGAACATTTTGTCAAGATTGTTAAAGCTTAAAAAATTAAGTTTCCTACATTGAATTGACACTAAATTTTTTAGGATCTTTAATAAATTTTCAAATTTAGGAAAGATCCTTAAGTTTTGTTATTTCAATTTTCTTTGTTTTCCCTCATTGTGTTGGTTGTGTTGACTAACTTTGTTGGAGGAGAAGGAGATGGAACGATCGCCATTAGGTGAGTGCAAAAACAAATAAAAACTTCATAAAAGCCTCTAGCCTTTGCTAGCTACATGGAAGAGGTATTTTCTAAACAAGCTTGCATTTGATCAAATTGTGGCATTCAATTTCCAAAATCTAGTTTAATTAAAGCCTATTATTGTTCACCAAAAAAGACATTAGGCATATGCTCTCAACTTTTTGAATTTGATCAAAAATCCAAACATGTCATATTTGGAGATAGAAAGAAAGGTTGGTAAATGAACCAAACACTTCAATTCTAAAAACCTTCTTGTCAAGAGGTTAAAATTTTACATTTGTTAGTGTTTGGAATTGGAAAAAGTAGTAGGGATATGCTCTTCACACTTTGAGTGAATCAAACTCCCCAACCTGCTTGATTCAATTAATTTATTGCTTTAATATGAATATGATAGAGCTTTAGAGGGCCTTTCTCCCAAGTATATACTTACAAGGACAGTGAGAGGGAACGACCCAAGTGGGAGACAATCACTTTAGCTGTGATAAAATCCGACCCACTATAATATAAACGCATTCATCCTCAAAAGGTTGAGTGGCAAATAGGTGTTGAGAATTTTCACCTCCTCTAGAAGTCCTTAGGGATTGCACAAAATCATATCTTTATGCGTGTGGGAGGCCCTTGTAATGGGGGTATAAGAGACTCTTCATTTGTTTGAACGAAATTACATTAAAACCTGGTTAAGTAGCAAGCCTACCTCTTAAATCCATGTTAAGAGCCAAAATTGACCTTAGGTAGCTTGCTTGGAAGTTCTTCTTGTTAAGACCCATGAAAACAATCTGAGAACATACACTTTGTGTGGTTTATGATAAGAAAACAAATTTTTCTATGTGTGTTGTGTTTGTTTTTATATTTTCAAACAAGAAAAAATCTTGAACATCTTATCACAAACTTTAAAATTTTAAAAACTCCATCAAAACAGTGACAGATAACTTTTCCTAGTAAAGTGACGTGTATCATCTTTTTTGTCATGCATATCAATAGTTATGTGACGCCTAAAACAACTCAAATGACGTGTATCAAGTTTTAAGTTGTATGTACTCAGTTGCCAAGTGAGACGTAAACTTGTCAAGTACCTCGTATCAGCAATCAATTCACGCATACTAAGTTTTAAGTTGTGTGTAACATCATTCCAGTGAGTGCGTAGACAGGTGCAAAGTGTCGTGTACCAACTTTAAAGTCATGCGTACAGACTAAGACAAAAAAATATGGGGTATTTCCCGAGCGTTTGGGAAAAATTTAATTTCATATTTGGATACCCATTTGAAAGTTCTACCGGTGTATCATCTTACATTGATCAGAATCCCTCATATTTGGAAAATTCAAAAAATCATTTTTAGGAATTGATCAATGGGATAAAAGCCAAGAAATCTTTGATTTATGCTCATGTCGGATTTTACTAGATCCCACTACATAAAGTCTACCTTGCAATCTGATGGTACATATCTCGGGCAAGAGATTCCCTTCACAAGTGATACCTTCACCTCCTCATGACAAACAGTTGAACCAAAAAAAGAGGTGGAACCAAATAAGATATCTTTTCCTTTTGGTAATATGGATCTCGATCTCATTAATCTTGTCAAAAAGGACACCACTAATAATCAAAATAGTGGAAATGAAGAGGTTAATAATAATGGGGCTAATGGAGGAGGAATTGACCCTAATAACCAAGGGGAGGAAAATAATGGAGGTAACAATGACCCTAATGATGAAGAGGCTACTGAGGAAATGTCAACGAAGAGGTACAAAGCCCATTCTTCATGAAACTCATGGAGAAAGTTTTAGAAAGAGATAGGAAAAATTACTTCCTAGACCTAGCACAAGCGTGGACAAAACTTCCCCATGATTATGATGTTGATAAATTGAAACCAAAAGAAGATGAGACTAATGCTATTGACATCATGAACAAACAATTTAAGTTATTTCAAATGCAGTTGGACAGCATGAAACAAATTGGGGCTCCTAAACCCTTTTCTATCGAAGCATTGTGTCCTTTTCCGTTTCATAAAACCCTAATTATGGTATCATTCCCTAGTAATGTAGTTTTTCCCAAGTATGATAAATACGAGGGAGCATCTGATCCACAAGATCACCTGAGGGAATTTTGTGCATTGAGCTTGGAGTTCATGCATGACACAACTTATTTAATGAAATTATTTCCAAGAATCCTTGGAGGAATGGAAATGGAGTGGTTTTCTAAACTACCCTCTGGTATTCGCACTTTCGAAGAATTGGCTTCAAAATTTGTGACACACTACTCTTATAATATTAAACACGAAGTCACAATGATTAAAGTATGCAACACAAAACAACGTGGTGTATAAGTTTTCTTTCTTTTCCTACAAAGATGGAGAGTAGTATTTGCTAGATACCCTCGAAGTGTTCCCGAAAAGGAAAAGATGGATATTTTCACCAATAGTCTGAATAGGGAGATGAACTATCCTTTGAGGTTACAATGTGTGTGTTCTTTCCAAGACCTAATCGAGAATGGAGTTACAATGGAGGAAGTAGTATTGAAAAGTAGAGAACTCAAAATCTACTAGGACAACAAGAATTCTACTAATAATAACACTTGGACAACAACAACAATAATAGGGATCCTCCTAACAACAATATGTTTTGGATTAATAATACTAACAAGGGTGTGTTTAATGATGGAGTTGTGGAAGAAAACAACTTAAAGGCCACTCCATTCAATCTCACGAGAGGATCTAACCAGATAATAATGTGAATCAAGCACCCAAGTTTCCCTTCAACAATAACAACAACAACAATTTTGGGGACAATCAAGAGGCTAGAAAGCCTAAACCCTTCTTTGCTCCATCTCCTAGAAGGAAATTCACACTCTTGGGTGAACCTCTTGAAAATACATTAACAACCCTCATTGCGAATAAGATTATTGACTTACCTAGAGCTCAGCCCTATAAACCACAAGTGAAACCATCATCATGGAGTGAGTCAAACCATTGTGAATACCATCAAAATTGAGGGCATAAGACAAATGATTGTATGTGCTTAAAACATGTGGTGCAAGACCTTATTGATAATGGTGTGATCAAAGTGGAAGGACCTCAAAATAATGAAGATCACACGGGATACAAAACACCTTTCTTCAAACATGAGAAAGGAGAATCTTCAAATGCTAACAACAATGGTAATAATTCAAGAGGCAATAACAAAGTTAGCTTTACCCATAGTTATGATAATACTATCAATGCCCTATCAGGACATGATAATACTATCAATGTTGTGGTGGAAAAGGAACAACCTAGCAAAGAGACCTCTAATGTTGTTACTAAGGGGAAAGCAACAAGGATCACCCTACAAGGAAGTGCTCCTAGAACTTTTGGTCCTACACAAGCAACCACTTTGAAAAAACAAGCATCTTCTTCAATGAGGCCCTATAGCTTATTGGATCAATTACAAAAGACACTAGCTCAGATTTCCATTTTGGAGCTATTGAAACTTTCTCCCAATCATAAAGGAAATCTTGGAGAAAACTCTTGTGGAAACTACCATTCCTAAATATTTGGAGGAAGAAAATTTTCAAAACATGGTGGGTCATCTCATTCCACCTCATTGTCTATCATTTTCTGAGCAAGATGACATGTCTATAAACCATCCTCAAAACCTCCCATTGCATATAGATGTTTTGATCCAAAAACATCGTGTCAAAAGAGTCCTCATTGATGGAGGAGATGGTCTAAATATTTGTACCTTGAGTCTAGTTAAGGCTTTAGGATTATCTGAATCATCTATTGATCCAAAGAAACAAATCACTATAAAAGGTTATGATGAGGAGGAGAGATCTTCTAAATGAATGGTGGTTTTTCCCATTCAAGTGGGCCCAATCAAGAAATATATCATTTGTCAAGTCCTTGACATGAAATTAAATTATAATATTTTATTAGGAAGGCCGTGGATTCATGAAATGCAATCCGTGCCTTCAACATATCACCAATGTATCAAGTTTCTATACATGGGTGAGGAAATAACTATTGGAGGAGATTCAAATCCCTTTCAATATTGTAACATGGTGAAACCTATCCATGAGTTATTTATTCCACATAATAGAGAAGGAGTCATTCCTAGTGCCATCATTGAAGAAACCAAAGAAGAAGGTCCTAGTTCGACATTAAATTCTACTTCTATGTCAAGTCCTAATGAAACTAACTTATCTACATCGACTAAAGGAACAGAGAAGGTTAATTTTGAGGGTGAAAGTTCTAATGACAATTTGGTAAAATTTTCTACTACTCCAAGGGAAGAAACTTTGAGACCTTCTAGGGTTGAAAGAGAACAAACCAAAAGGGACAACTATCAATAGATGAATGAGATGATGCACAAATTTGAAAAACAATGCAAAATACATCAAAAAGGAGTGGGGGAATATTTTGTTTCATTATTTGACTTACCCACTTCTCCAAGGACATGTGGAAAACCTTCAAGTTCTCATCCACCTAAAAAATACAGCTCTCATTTTGTGAGGGAAAGTGATCAATCAGCTTTAGAAAAAGAAGATAATGAAGTCTTGCAATGGATTTATAAAGATGAGGATAGTCCAAGTGTTCCCATTGAAAGAGTGCAACATGTCAACATTCAAACTTATCAATATGGCAAATGATTCCAAATAATGGAAAAAATGGGTTACAAGGGGAGAGTACCCTTAGGAATAATAAATAAAGGTTTTTTAGAACCCATCCAACCTCCTTGGAGATCCAAGGATGAAAAATAAGGTATAGGGTATCAAGAGCAAGGATTTAGTTCAAGCACTATTCATGATTCTTATGAGCATGTACATATGTTAGAATCCGAAAGTGAAGATGACTCCAGAGAATATGAATGGGATTCTCTATCTGAAGCTTCTTGTCATGACAAGGAGATAGATTCCATTCATACATATGATCCTATAGCTAATACAAACAATCAAGCCAATATGGATCAAGGGTCGAGTTGTACACAAGTATCAAATGATCCTCAAGTACCAAATGAAGGACACGCATCTAGTGAAAATCAATGGGTAGGTGAACCATGGGTACCTTCGTGGGGGGAGATTCAAACGTTAGGTTTAAACCACAAGTATTTTTCCCATGGAAATCCACGAGGACTCTAGTGAAGATAATTTCAATCTGACTTCTATGGAACACCTTGAACAAGCACATGTCATTGACTTAAGTGATACAATGTACGAACCTTCAAATGAAGTCATGTCCTTAAACCCTGTAAATGAAAAATTACCTAATGAGTCCTTAGCTCTTATCCAGCCTGAACTTATTGATTGGGATTTGACCTAACCTAATGACTTACTCTATTTCCCCAATGATAATGCTATGGCCCAATACCTAAATGCGGTTGAAACATATTCCACCAATTAATTCAATCCAAACATGATAAAAGAAAAAAAAAAGTAAAAATATGAAAAGATCTAGTGGTGAAAAATACCACGTGGCAGTGCTAGACCCAAAAAAGTAAAAATATAGGATGTTTCCAAAGGTGAAAACCCAATTGCGGCACCTAAGGGAGAGATATTGGACACTTTACCTAAACATGAAGAGGAAAGATCTCCTATCCTAATTGAGCCAATAGATATGGTCAACATTGGCACAGAATTAGAACCCAAATTCATCCATCTAGCAACATCTTTAACTCCAACAGAAAGAAAATTGCTAATGTTTTTGGGTGTTTCCATCTCCATAATCCTTTTCATCAAATTCTTCCAAGAAAAGAAAATCAAATTTGCATGGTCTTATGCGGATATGCCAGGTTTAGATCCAAGTTTCATAATGCATCATCTTAATGTGACCCAGAGTAAAACCTGTTAAGAAAAAGTTGAGAAAGATGCATCCTCATACATGGCTTTGTTGGTTAAAGCAGAATTGGAGAAGTTACTAAAAGTTGGCTTCATAAGAGTCATTGCTTATGTAGAATGGATTTCAAATATTGTACCTATGACAAAACATGACAAATCGATCCTATTATGCACCGATTTTAGATATCTTAACCTTGCTTTCCCTAAGGACGATTTTCCATTACCAAGCATTGATGCTATAGTGGATTTGACAGCAGGACACTCCATGTTCTCATTAATGGATGGATCTTAGTGGTTACAATCAGATCAGAATAGCACCTAAGAATCAAGAAAATACTGCTTTTAATTTCCCTTGGGGTACCTTTTGTTGGAATGTCATGCCCTTCGGCCTTAAAAATGCTGGAACTACCTATCAAAGGGCAATGACTACCATTTTCCATGACATGATGCATACCTTTCTTGAAGATTATGTGGATGACATTTTAGCAAAGTCACATGAAAGAAAAGATCATCTACCTATCCTAGAAAAAATATTTACAAGATTGGAACAATTTAAAGTTAGGTTAAATCCAAAAAAATGTGCATTTGGTGTCCAATCTGGAAAGCTATTGGGCTACATAGTTTCAGCCAAAGGGATAGAAGTAGATCTGGAAAAGGTGCAAGCAATTATGGAGATAGAAAAACCCAAAAACATTAGCCAAATGAGATCACTACAAGGAAGTCTTCAATCCATTAGAAGATTCATCTCTCAATTGGTGGAAAAATGCCATTCTTTCACCAGGTTGTTACATAAGGATGCTATTTTTAAATGGGATGATGAATGTGAACAATATTTTACACTATTGAAGACATACTTGGTAAATCTACCTATTTTGATGTCACCCATCAAAGGTAAACCCTTACTATTATAAATTTCAGCAACAAAACAATCGTTGGGGGTTTTATTAGCACAAGAGGATGATGAGGGAAAAGAAAGAGAAATCTATTACTTAAGCAGAAACTTGATCAAATATGACTTAAACTATAGTTTCATGGAGAGAGCTTGCTTAGCGGTAGTTTTTGCTTCCCAAAAACTATGACATTACATGTTGATGCACAAGGTTAAATTGATTGCTAAGATTGATCCACTTAAGTATTTACTTAGCAAAATAGCTCTCACAGGAAGGATTGTTAAATGGGTGATGATATTAAGTAAATTTGATATTGAGTATGTGGACTGTAAATTCATTAAGGGAAAATTAATAGAAGATCAATTGGTAGATAATCCCTTAGTTTCCAATCATCCTATTCAGATAGAATTTCTAGATGCAGAAATAGTAAATGTGGAAGCAAAAGCATAGAAGTTGTATTTTGATGGATCTTATACCCAACATGGATCAAGAGCTGGAAATTTGTTGATCACACCTCAAGGATATACTATTCCTAAGTCTTACAAACTTTTATTCCCATGTACCAATAATATTGCATAATATGAGGCTTTATTCATTGGAATCAAAATGGCTTTAGAATGGAACGTGACAGTTGTGCAAGTATATGGAGATTCACAACTATCATTAACCAAATCAATGATAAATACCAAACTAAAGATGACAAGTTGATGCCTTACAAAAGGATGGTAGATGATTGGAAAAGGTATTTTGTTTTTATCACATTTGAAGAAATCCCAAGGGACAAAAATAGAGCAGTGGATGTTATGGCTACTCTAGCTTCATTACTTCAAATGCCAGATCAGAATGCTAGGTATGAGTTCTTGGTGGAAGAATTGGTGAAACCTAATTTTAACTTACCTGAAACCCAACTCATTTTCCTAATAAATGTACATGAATCACCTTGATATGGACCTATCTTTACGTATATTAAACCCTTGGACCAAACCCGAACCCAAAAGAGACATTTCAAATGCCAAGCGGCTCGTTATAATATCTTATCTGACACGTTGTATCGTAAAAGTCTTAACAAAATGCTACTTAGGTGTCTAGAGGATGAGGAATCGCAGTTAGCTATACGTGACGTTCACGAGGGTATTTGTGGGTTTCATTTGAGTGGGTTGAACCTAGCTAAGAAAATCCTTTGCATGGGTTACTTTTAGAAAACCTTGGAGAAAGATGTTTGCCAATTTGTCAAAGTGTGTCCAAAATATCAATATCATGGAGATATGACTCATGTGCCCACACAAGAGTTACACCCGATCATTACACCATGGCCTTTCTATCAATGGGGATTTGATCTTATTGGGATTATTTATCCACCTTCATCTAATGGTCATAAGTTCATTATAACTGCAACATAATATTTTACAAAATGGCTAGAAGTTGTGTCATTAACAACTGTAATGGGTAAACAAATCTCCATGTTTATTCTAAACCACATCATTTGTCGATATGGTATTCCTCATGCCATCATCACGAAAAATGGAAAACAATTCAAAAATAAAGATGTGGATGAATTATGTGAGACATTTCACATTACACACCATTCTTCTTCCATTTATTATCCTCAAGGAAATGGTCAAGCCGAAGCAACAAATAAGAACATCCTCAAGATATTAAAAAGATCAGTTGATAAATCAGGAAGAGATTGACATATACAATTGAACCCGACATTGTGGGCCTATAGAACAAGCATTAGAACACCAATGGGAGCAACACCATTCTCTTTGGTCTATGGAGCAGAAGTTATTTTACCTTTAGAGGTTGAAATCCCATCTTTGAGAGTATCATTACAAGGGTTGATAAATGATGAGGATTATAGGGTTGCAAGACTTCAACAATTGTAATTATTAGAAGAACATCAAACTAAAGCTTATGAACACTTGAAAGTGTACCAAAACTGAATTTCAAGGCATTACAACAAAAAGATCAAACCTAGAGCATTTCAAGTGGGAGATTTAGTATTGAGAGAAAACCCTAAGAATCAAGTAGAGCGAGAAAAGAAAGGGAAATAGGAAGAAAATTGGCTAGGACCCTTTGTTATTACTTCTTCTTTTGGCGCAGGAACATACAAATTGGCTGCTTGTGAAGGAGATGAGCTACAAGAACCTATCAATAGAATTCACTTGAAGAGGTTTTACACCTGAACAGATGAAAGTGAATAGGTTGAAAGAGTATCAGACGAAAGTGTATCTGACGAGATTAGCATCATTCTTTATACATGAGAAAAGTTCAAAATCCAAAAACATGAGAAAAATTAAAAATTAAAAAAAAAATGAGAAAGATCAAAAAATTCAAAAACAATGGAAAAGCATAAAAGCATAAAAAGAGGAAAATTGAGCATGAAGAAAGCAAAAACATTCAGAAGATCCAAAAAATGGTTGTCTTGGTGAAAACCTAGCAAATATGAGCCTTGATGATATCAAAAAAAAAAATCAAAGAAAAAAATTGAAAAAGAGAAAAGTGCCTTGGTGAAAACCTAGCAATATGTGCCTTGGTAGCAAAAAAAAGAGAGAGAAAAATAAAAAGAAAAAGAAAAAGAGCAATAAATTCAAAAGGTGAAAACCTCGCAAACAGATGCTTTTTGATCCCTTGGGTATTTCCTAGTTGCATTTGTACATATTGCATTTTCAATCTCATTGTATATATATGTGCATTCGTCATTTGTACATAGTCACAATAAAGTCTTTGAGGTGCATTGTCAAAATCGTTCTCACATATCAGGTTTCATTTGCCTAGATTTACATATGGTTTCATATTCACTTGGGGGGACAAACATTGGTTTTGGTACAAACGGATTTGATAAGTGCTACTTTTTGATACATGACATAAGAGATTTGCAAAACTTCAACAGAGAGATATTTTTGAACCTTTGGTGTATATCATTGTTCAACCCAAGCATTCGATCTTGAAACTTGATCCTTAAGCTTCACGACCTCATTATCAGGATTAAAAATTGACAAAAAAAATCTAACAGATCAGAATGGATGGAATTCTATTGAAAATATTGATACAATACAAACACTTGAAGCTTTTGATGATATTGATTGAATCGTGTTCTTTTTAGCTAATCAATGATGTTTCAACTAGATTGACAATGATGAAGACATTATATTTTTCTTGATTTTTGTGTGACTATTTTGAGGAAGATCCACCAACTTATGTGAATTCGTCTAATGACATGGTCATCAAAGAATCATCGAGGACATTCATATATGAAGGAGGTTTGACCTTTGTTTGTTTACGCAAACAGATACCTTGGATATTTAGATGAACTTTAGGCCATTGTCGTTGAAGATGACCATACTCATGGCAAAACCAACACTGGAAAGGCAAAGATTCATAATCTAATTATTGAATCCATGATGAAGATCCAATACAAATTTCCATCGAATCTGACAGAGGGTTATTCAAATCTATCTCTACACAAATGTGAGCAAAAGAAATCACCTTCTTGTCAAGGGTTTGTGTGGCTATTGCAGCAGGGTTTCCCCAAAAGAGTAGCATTTTTTTGTAAAATATCTTCTTTCCAAAACACCTAGGGGAGTCAAGGAAAATGAACCCAAACAAGAACCCGAGAATGCAGCTCTTCAACTGAATTAAAACCCATATGCCAGGGTTTAATAAAAAGCCCCACATGGTTGTAAATGTATGGGCCTCCTTCAAAAACCCGATTTCGATCTTCCATAATGGAGAAAACCACCATAAAATAATTGTTATTAGCAAGCATAATCTCCATATCTCCTTCAATCTGCCACAATCGTGGGATCCAAGCTTCCAATGTGGACAAAGAAATATGAATTCTAAGAAACTTGCAAATGAGAGCATGTCGGCTTAACTAAGAAACATCTTCAAAGACAAACTTTGGAGAAATGACCAGCTTTGGCCGATCCTGGCATCTAGGAAAACACCCATTTACTTTCTTCATTTTTGAAACCTCACTCGAATAGAACATCTTTGTCTATTGTGCATGCATGCCCAATGAAGACCCATTATGAGTCTTATCACCTCCTTCCACCACCAAACTTGACGCAATCAAAGTCCATGTCATGCAAAAACACCTTACGAAAAAGACTAGGCCCAAACCTCACAAACGAGAAGAAAACCCCCCCACCCCAATCATAGCAATCACCGAGCAAACCCACCCCGAATGCGGAAAATACCCACCCTGAACAAAAGCTACACATAAGCCACAGCTAGGGAGAAACCCTAGCTCATAGCAGCACCCAACGCTCTCATCCGCAACTCCATCGTCATTTTTTTCCTTCTTGCACATTTTGTATAATAAATGATATCAGCTAGCAATTATTAATAATTAAAGTTTTAAAATTCATATTAAAATATTTTAAAATTTAGAAACATTCATATATTCTACCAATTTAAAATATTCTAGATAAAATTATTTTTTAGCATAAATATTATAAAATAACATATATTTATATTATAAAGTAAAATACTATATTGCTTATAATATTTTTTACAGTTTATTAATAATTTAAAATGTCATATTTAGGATTTGATAAAAATATAACTTGTCAATTAATACAGTCCAAAAAATTAAAAAATAGACATTAAAGCCATCAAATTCCAGCCTGGTACTAATAGAACTTCTAACTTGATTTATAAATCAACACCTAAACATTTTAAACCTTTATTATTTATCTTGTTGTTTAAAATCCCTCCTTAAAAAGATGAGGATTGTAACACTTTCTACTTAACAAATTATATTCATAAGCTTATTTTCCTATAAAAGTTTATATATTTGATTGTGTAAAATTTTTTCCATCAAATTTTGAATCACACTACATGATCCATCAAATTCATAAACTTTTATAACAACTATGATATTATTACAGTTCACACTATTTCAATTTTCTCTTTTAAATCCAAGTACTATTAGACCCCTTGTTTTATTTATGATTTAAAAAATCCCCATATTGTGGACCAACATAATATTATTATGATTGACCGAAAAAACATTATTGCATTGAATAATAAAATGCAACTCACTGTTGAAAATGGAGGGCTTGGGACCAAAAGATAAAACAAAACTTTGAAACTTTCGATGCAAGGTTGCGCCTCTTTTTCCACTGCTTACACTATCCTTCCATCCCGCTGTAGACTTCCAACCTTCCTTGCCCAGTTTTTCTCCAAATAATCAAAAGGCAGAATTATTGATGATAAATTATGGCAGAATTGGTCCTGTTCTTTTGGTTGGGGAGCTTTAAAGAACTGTTCTATCTTTCTTCCAATTTGTTTTGTGATATGATTTCAGCTGCAAACAAATGGGATGTACCGCAGGCTTATGAAGACAATTGGTATGTCCTCTTAAATATCAGATTTGTCCTTACAAATTTCTTTAAAGGAAAAGTATGTATATTGAACATTAAAATAAGTGGCCACAGATGCTTGTTACACATAAATCGAATTATGAAAAGAGAAAACAGAGGCAGGAACATTTATAGGTTATATGATATCATTTTTAATTACAGATGTAATTGTGTACCCACGGGGACCTCTGGAAATACAGAGGCGTGCCTTTGCTATGCTACTATGAGAACCCATGGCGACAAGCTCAAATGCCCTTAAAATATATGAAAATGTTGGCATAATTTCGAAGTATTTATTGTAAACAAATAAGTGCTACATGGAGATGAGTACAAATTCTTATGTGAGAAGTAGAATGTAGATAGATCTAGAGAAACATATTTAGGAAGCAAAATGTTGTAGTTATAATAAGCTTTCTGTTAATAAATATAAGTATTTTATAGTATAAGTTATTAATGAATGTAATGTTTGTGTTTTATAAATTATGTTGTAAATTTGTCACAAACATCATTATTGATTAAGAAAATTAAGGATTAATCATGGAAAAACATGCATGTGAGCGAAAGGTCGTAGTAAAAGGTAAACTACAATTTACTTAAAAATTACAACTTTAGTTATATAACCATAAGCCATTGGACACATGAATGGATTAGATATCAAATAGTTAAGAATTGGGACCAGTTCAGACATGCATGCACATCATTTCTCTAACATGTGATGAATCAATACATGTCATTAGGAGTAATTACAAAACCAACAATATTTTGTCAAAATTATTGTCGATTACAAAACCACCACTTATTGGCACAAAACTATCACTTGTTACAAAGTGATGACAAAAGTTGGGTTACACTATATCATGAAATCTTATTTTTAAATCACATCACCTCAATATAAAGTATTTTTTCCCCAAAATATAGACAAAATGCTCTAATTCGAACCCATAAAAACTCATCTCAATCTAACTAAATATTGTCATAATGTTTTATCAATGAATGATCTTGGTTCTCTTGTTAGAGATTATCCTCCAATGAAGATTCAAGAACTTAGGCTACTCATTTAATTTTTTATTGAAACAACATGAATGTCTCGTCACCTTTGATCATGACAATATCTTGATCATTAGTCGTATCATGTATATAATAGATATTCATGGCCAAAGTGGTATTTATCATCCTTCTAATATTATATAGCTTCCTCTTAAATATGTAGGGTTATAAAATACAACTTCACTTATATCTAAAATGATAGTATTGACAATCACTTTATCTACAAAATTTTGATTAATTTCAAATTTCAATCATCATTGCTTGTTGAGATTGCTAAAACGCAATGCAACCAAGATCACCTGCATGCATGACTATCACATAAACAGAATGAAACAGACAGAAGAGAGAAGGATCCGAAGCTATGGTGGCCGATAGGCCAGAGATTGCAAGAACATGTTGACAGAAAATAAGTTCTATATTCAACAATGTAAAAATGATTACAAACCCCTTAAGAATTACAAAGCGGACAATCCTTATAAAGGATGTCGAAACCCTAAAAGGGCAACTGCTAGGAAATAGAAACTTTCCTAAGACTAAAGAAACTGCCTAAGTGAAACTTAAGCACTAAAGAGCAATTGCTAAATTACTCTAACATTGCTTACTAAAAAGTTTAAAATTTTATTTACTTCAACCCAAAGCATAAGGAATTGAGGCCATGTTTAATTCACTTTATCATCAAAATTCTGATTAATTTTAAACCTCAATCTACATTGTCTAGAGAAAAAACTAATATTTTATTTAATCAACCTAAATCATAAGGATTATGAGATCAGAAATCACCTTATCAACAAAATTTTAACTAATTTCAAACTTCAATCTACATTGTCTTAAAAAACCAACATTTAATTTAATCCAACCCACAACTTAAGGATTGTAGTGTTGATTTAAATTATAAACCATTTTTCCCAGCCAAAACTTGGGATATTGAATTAGCTTTTGAACAAGAATCAATATTGCATCAAATATAACAACCTTATTTAAATGTTGATGTTAAACAAATTTGAATGCTCCTTATTTTCTTGTGTGGAAAAACCATTAACTTCATAGTAGAATCAATTTTAAAATCCATCTTCGTAATATCTCTTACATATATTTTTAATCAGATTTGAATTACTCTTTATCTTCTATTATCAAAGTTTTTCCAACAACTGAAATTATATCAAACATTGCTAAGGAATATGCCTCAGTCATCACACTCATAATCTAAATTAAATCATAAAATTGATATAAATGAATATTCAAACTTGTGCCATGTAGTAACAGATATTTTATTGGTATAGTAAATTTAACTTGTACAATAATCTATTCAAACTGAGAGAAAAATGATGCCAGTAGATATAACAAAGCAACCTGGTTCTCAGAGAAAATTCACCAAACTTATAAAAGTTAATTTGAAATATTAAATATTTGTTTTGACCATGAAATAATAACAACATACAACCTTTGTGTTACTATTTAATCTACAAAAACTGAAAAAAATGTAATCTTTACACAACAATTTCAATACTACTAACAGACCCCTACAAACTGTTGAAACAACCTACGGAGTCTAAAATTGATTTGCACAGTGACAATCTCTAGATAATATTAGTCCTTGATGACCCTCAAAATCTCATCCTTAGTTCACCTAGAATCCCTCAAACTCATTCTTGAGTCTCCTTATCCACATGTATAGAAACCTTTGAAAAACAAAAAAAAAAACTTGTTAGCAAACAACAAAAGTGAATGAATGAAATGAAGCTAAAAAAACATTTAAAACCAAACCACATTCAAATGCAAATTTGGGTCCCTAAAAACCCATGCCAAAGGTGGGAGAATCTTGTATTCCAAGAGCCGATATTAGCTTTATGGTTTGCATAGTGCATTTATCCATCAAAGAAAATAATTTTCAAATTACCCCTATGTGTTTATCCATGCAAAAGTGTTAAGAAGTATGTTTTCATTGTATATATCACCCTACTGCTATTGTATATGTCTTGACCGTTGACCACTATTTATTTAAAAAATAAATAAATATAATTTCATGTAAATCAAATTATTTAACAAAGAAAAAAAATATTTGATTTAGAACTTAATTGATTTGCATGAAAAAGGGAAAATCGGCTTTGTGTGGGAGCTTTGCTCCCAGAAATGATTTTTTTCACCGAATAGTTGTCAGCCCTCTTCCCGGATAATTTTTCTTTTTCGACAATGGAAAATAGAAACTTACCTTGTTTTTCCCTTAAAATTCAGCGGTATTTGAAGACATCAATCATATATATGAGGTACATCTCTCACTATTGACCACATGTGCGGGAGCTTGAGTATGAGAGATTTGTATTATCTCTATGGTGCTTAACAAATAAATTGCTCCAAGTTGGTGAAGTTGTACTAATTAGCACACATGTAACTGCCATCTCATTGCTCGTTATCCTATTTGGACCCCATACTTTTGCTGCAAAACTAGTTTTATCATTTGGATAGCTGTTTTTCTATGATGGCCTTATTTTAGAATTTTTTTTTAAGAATTATAGTTTAAAATAGGTTTTCCTTTTATTCTGGAGAAAAGGAATTACAAGGAATTGAGTGATTTCATAATCACTCATTTGAGTGAGCTCTAGTTATTCCCCTATTTGTACAATCAAAATCCTAGTCCTAGCACACCTTAGGAGCATAGTTTTTTGAAAGATTATAGGGCTAAGGTATTTAGAGTAATTTTTTAGAGTGTTAATTAAGACACTTTGGAGTTACTTGTTTACTTTGAGTATTGTCATGCTCTTTGGACTCACCTTCAAGAGTTATATTGAGATTATGATACTCTTCCATTTCTCGATTATCATCTTTCACATTTTGATGTGCCTCTTTATTCTTCAAATACGATAACCTACATGTGTCTATAACTTTTTTGAGGATTTTGACACTTCAGATAAGGTTGCAGTTGCTTCAGAGGTTCCTAATTCTTTGTCAAAGATAGTTGACCAGTCTTTGATTTAACTACAGACTTTCATCATTCCTAATTGATAGGCTTATCATTATCTTCCTAATTGGGATTCCTATTTTTTAGATATTGGTTCCTTATTTGTGGAATCTTATATTTCATATTTTGGAAAAAAAATTTGAGGTTTATCTCTCTTAATTGATGATAGGTGTGGCACATTAGACTTTGTTATTTCATTTTTTTCTTTGGATCCTCTATTCAAAATTAGTATACATTGGTTCCTTTCAAGTGCCATCTTCTACTATGATTGGGTGTGTTACCGATTGTTTGTGACATCATCTTATAAGGTCTTAGTGACATATGAGAAGATTTTAGAGACATCTTCATCTTTCTACATTTGGATCCCACTTCCTAAATTTCATTTGGAATAGAAAGCATTCCTACATTTGTACTTGGTTTATCTTCTTCCTAGAGGAGAAATGTTGTTTGTAGGCATTGGATAATGTTTTGTCTTTGAGCACTCGCCATTTTTGTAGGATTTCATTCATTATGGGGGCTATGTTGTATCCTTCCTTCCTATGGGAGATATTTTATTGTCCATACATGATGTATGTAGTCCTTGGGGGTGCATCTTGTTTCTTTACTCTATTTTGGATAGGGTTTTTCTCCTTTCTTTGCTTTGTGAGAAATTCATTTCATTGCATTGAG
>MU223273.1:135083-149248 GCA_018584345.1 Thuja plicata
GGGGGGTGTTGGAGTGAATTAATATTTACTCACGTAGCTTAAGTTTACTTAAACATCATTATCATTTTCTAGGTGCATAGGTATTAACACTCAAGTAGTTATTAATAGTTGTCAACAACTACTTCCTACATGGATAATTATGTGTGTTGGGTGGTTGAGTTCTAGCTACTCTTACCTACTCTTGCATCTCATTGAGCCACATGTCATTGTTGTGTGCTCTCATCTCCTATTGCCTTGCCTATATAAGCAAGCTTGTGTACATTGTATAATCATCTCAATACAATTCATCCATTTCTCTCCATTGTGAAGGTTTATAGTTGTTTGCAAGTCTTGGGAGATTGATCACTCCTACAAATTATAGATTTTGATTCAAAACACAAACAAAAACTCTCATAGAATTTATACTAGAAGAAATCTAATTTAACTACATAAACTATGGAAATATCATGTCTACAATTCTATTTGGGAACCTTTTCCCTTAAAACCATAAGGCATTTCATTGCAGACAAATTAAAAATTCAAATTATATTTTTCGTGATAAAAAAAAAACCATCATAATATAAAATTTTGAATTGACATATGTTTCATTTTATTTTTGTATATATCTTTAAATTCATTATAACAATAATATTCATTCAACGTATGAAAAGGAAGGAAATTTATTTTTTAAGGATATAGTTTGATGACATTCTTTAGAAAAACACTTAGAATACATTGGAATGAGTTATGCATTATTATACTTAATTTTGGAAGTTAAAAATAAACAACCAAACCTATGTTTGATGTGACCGACGATTAATGCTTCCATGTAGATTATTGAAGCTACAACAAACAAAAGGAAATTATTAGGCTAACTATCAAAATAAATATTATCTACATAATTTGATCTTTATGAAGGCTTACTTAGTTAATTCTATTTGTATCTTGCAGCCAAATTCTCGATTGTAGAGATATTTTCCCTGAGAAAGAAAAAATTAATATTATTTATGATAATATTACATTGAAGTAGTTTATAAATTGCAATGTGAAAAAGAAAAAATAATAAAGTTTACATATGTTTACTAAAGTGAGAGGTCGCATATAAATGTATTAAATTTAAATTAATAGTACAATTGAATATATATTTTAGTCATATTATTGTAATACTATCTTTAACTTTATTAAAATTCATATTATTAAAAAGTAATTATAAAATAATAAAAATATATTTTGATAATATGGGATAAATAGAGGGTAGATGGAACATATATAAGGTGGCAAAGTATGTTGTATAATTATTAGAAGTAATGGATTGATGGTGTAAGCATTATGTTTGGGTTGGTTATTGTTAGCTTTCATTTAAAGTGTTAGTTATTTATCACTTTATTTGCTAAGATTAGGTGGTAGTTCATTGATTCTACAACTCGTGCTCTCAATCTAGGCGAAAGAATAATTGGTGGCAAGGTGAGAAGGAGAGGATGGTTGAGGTTTCTTTGAAGTTGAGGAAATGTAAGGTTTCTAAAGAGGGGGTTATAATTAACTCATGAGATTTACAAATAAATAAATAAAGGACCTTGCACTCAAGCTATGGATGATGAGGATTTGAGAGTTGATAAAAGGAATGGATGGTTCTCTTAGTGTTTCTATTAATTTGAAGATGGACGAGTTGTTGTTGGACATAAGCTCTATAAAGGGAAAACATAATACATTTTATGCAAGTTGGTCTCTCTCATTTGCATCCTTGCTTTCTATAGTGACTAGTTCTTACCTACTTCATGATGACATTAGGGATGTGGTTTGTCAAGCCAAGGTACATTGTGACTGATTTTTTGAATATTTGCATGCTCTAAGGAGACATCATGTTTGTCTTGAATTGGAAATGGAAGCGTTAGCCCACAAATTATAGGTATCTCTTCAAGTTTGTCTACATCGAATATTTTCAAATAGCATTTTAGACCATCTTTAATACTTCCTCCTTCATTAAAACAAAGGAATAAGAATGAATCTTATTTAAACCAAAAAAATCTATAAAGGAAAGGTTGAGGGATAGGATTAGATAATATTGTGACTAAAAGGGTTTATAGAGGAAAAGGGGTGTGTGGGGTATTGGAGGGGGTGACAAAAAATGAGTTTGGGGTAGTCATTTTTTTTTTAAATAGGGGTATTCTTTAGTATGCCACGAATGCACATGATATGACCGAGACTCGCTAAGTGAGGCCCTCATGATGATAAGTTCTTATCTATACAACTAAGACTTATAGAATGATACCGACTTAGGTAGCTTGAGTATGAATGTGAAAAAGTCTCCTACTAGGAACTAGCTTGATACAAAACCTTATTCATGCAAGCAAAAGACATGTGCTTCACCCAATAAAAAGTATCTCCCAATTGCCAATGTTCATGCATGAATTAATCATCTTACTACTATTTCCAAATATATAAATCTAAAAATAAAGATTTTTTTTATACTTAAAAGGATTAATTATGAACATGAGAAATTTCAAAGAATTGTCATACAATCTTAAATATGATGAGATTCAAAACTTTGGTTTTGAAAAGGATGGTAAAAACACAAGAATAAAGAAAGAAGGATGCTAATTAAATAAGGCTCAAAGGACTTCCGAAAACATATTTTTGTTTAAAAAAAATTAAAACAATAGAAATATTTAATAAAATAATTGATAGACAATGATAATTGAATTTTTAAGATTAAATCTTCTTAAAATTAATACTTTATAATTAATAAATCGCATACTTTATTAAAAATAAAATTAATTATATAATTATTTAAGTTTAAAATACTATATGACATCAAATAAAAAATGCAATATAATAGAATAACTATTAAATTTGATATAATTATTTATAAAATATTTAATTAATTAAAATTTAAAATATATAAATCGTAACCATCACAATTTTAGTTATAAATTTATATAATTAATTTAAAACCTTATATACATAAATAATATAAAAATATTTAAAATTAATTAATATTCAATTTAAAATAAAACAAATATAAATTTAATAAATATGATTAATTATATTCTCTTACATTCAAGTTACCCAATGCAATTCTTGCGTGTTCACTATGCTTGTATTCTACCAAGGCTTGAAGAACTATTATCTGCAAATTCATTTGAAGTTCATTCATAAAAAAAACATAATCTTTATAGACTTAAAATATATTTTAATTAATTTTTAATATTATTTACAATTATATTAGAAAGAAATTATCATATTTTATAGTGAATGGTTTACCAAGTAGTTGAGGTCCCAAAATAGCAATGAATGATACATTTCCATAACTTCCAAATAATTGATGAAGAGCAGATATTGTTACTCGGAACTTTATATTGGTTATGCTTACTTTTAAAACACTCCCCATTGGTGTATACTACATTAAATGTCAACATTTTAATAATTAGTAATTAAATTTTAACTTAGAATAAAATAATTTTTATAATATTTTTATATACTGTAATAAAAAAAAAAGAATAAAATACTTCTAAATATAAATTTTAAAAATATTACCAATTTAAAAAATGTCTATAGAAGACAAATTCATTATTATTATACTTTATGACATCTAAGTTGTGTGCTAATAAATTTCACTTAAGCTCTTGGAATATATTAGCATGTAATGAAGTTTTTTTATAAATAGATTAAAAAAATAAAAATTTGATTATTATTAAAATCATAAATAAAGTATTATTTGAAAATTAATAAAAATTAATATTAAATATATTTTTAAAATGATTTAAATAGATTTAAAAAATAGAATTAAGTTAATTTAAAAATATTACTAGATTAAAAAAATAGAATATAAAATGAAATTGTTAAATAATAAATAAAAATTAAGATAACTTATTTTTACATATATTAAAATTTAATTTAATATTAATAAAATAACGTATTTATAAAAAAAAAATACATTAAATATATAATTTATTAAATAAATATATTATTTTTAAAAAAAAATTATATTAGATATAAGGGGATAAAAAAAAATATATGATAGCACCATTTCAGTTACAAGATAAGAAAGTTCAAATTCAGTGATAGTAGATCAAAAGAAAACTAGTGCAAGATATCAAATTAAAAACAAATTTTTCATTTATAATTAAATTATTAAAACAATATTCAAATAAAATAATTACTCACCTCTAAAGTATCAAAAGATCGTCAAATAAAATAATTGCTCTCCTCTATAAATGGTTGGTTGATATTTGAAATGTAAAGTGTGAATTGACTATGGTGCATTTTGTTCCAAACTTATTCACCTTCCCTTTTATAAAATGTTAATGGTCGTACCTCATTTCTCAAACGTTTCATCTCTTTTGTGCTAGAGTGATATTAAACATTTGGGATTAAAATGTATGGTTCCACCTTTAATTATTATTAAGTTATTTTGTTCCTCTTAATCAATTATAATTTATTAAAATGTAAATTAAATTTTTAAAATTAGTATGTATAATTGTAATTTGATTTATTTTTTAATAAAATTTATATAAAGATATTCAAAAATATTATTTTGGAAATGTTTAATTTTACCAAGTTTATAAATAAAGTGAATTAGATACTTTGAAAATAATAATTTTACCATTTATATAATTATATATCATTTCTCTTATTTAAAATTATAGTTTTTATATTATTTATTTTATTTGAACAATTATTTTATTTTACATTGTAGTTATTAAGAATTACTTTACTTTTATTTAAATTTATTTTATTTTGAAATAATTTATTTATATTTATTGTTTATTCTGTTTTTATTTAAAAGAATTGTTTTTAATTTAGTGAAAAAATTATTATATTTTATTTATTCAACGATTATTTTATTTTACTTCACAATTATTCAACAATCAATATAAAATATTTTTAATTTTTAAATATATATTAATTATTTATAATTTTTGTTAATAAATTCATTTTTATGTCATTATAGTTAAACTTCTCAAGATACTAGTAAGAGATAAATTATACTAAATGAATAAGCATATAATAGTAATCAATAGATATTTGTAAAAATCATGTAATCATCACTTAATTTGCAAATCAATATTTGTAATGAATGTAACTCTTAATAAACCATCATTTCTTATAACCACACTAAAAAGAAACACTGCTTTTAAGACAATAGATTATTTATAAGTTTAAAAAAATTATATAAAAGTTCAACATTCAAATCCTCTAAAAAGAAAATGAAAGTTAACCCTAACAAATGTTTTAAAAAATATTTAAAAATATTGAATTTCTCCTTCACATATTTCAAAATTACATTGCAACTTTTATGAACAGTGACTCCTAAAATTAAAACAAAGCTTATTCTTTTCATAAACCCTCCCAGATATTATAAAACTCACATTTATAACTCCCAGAAATTATATATTAAGTAAATGGCACTTCAGAGTACAATAAAGCTGAAAGCTGGCATTGAATCAGCAGCATGGGACTTAAATCGGCAGTATTGGGATATTTTTTTCCTCTTTTCGTTTTAGTGTGCTCTGAAGCAACCGACTACAAAAGCAAATGGAATGGAGACTTCTCGAAAGTGGTTTACACCATCACCGCCTGCCTGAAATATCTAGGATAATCCCCCACTTCTACACTACCTCCTCCCCTATAAATTACAGTAATTCTCCACCATATATGTACACAGAACATATATACATTGTTTATCCAACAAAACAACAGTGTTGATTTAGTGCTTGTGGGTGTTTAAAAGTCTTATTGTTGCCTTTGTGTATCACTGATTATGGCTGCAAGGACCTTTCTATGGCTTTTCATCATGGCTCTGCTTGTCCAGGTATTTACATATTAATGTTCTTGAGTTTCATAATTGGGTTTGCTCTGTAAACAATTTAATGGATTTAGATATTAATGTTCATGATCTCATAATTGAGTCTGCTCTGTTTAATGGATTTAGATATTAATGTTCATCTTAATTGGGTCTGCTCTGTTTTAATTGAGGCTCTAACTGGGTTGTATGACTCAATCCATTGTTCTTGAATCAGACTAATAAATCATTTCTATAGGTTTATGAAATAAAGGTTTCAATTATGTCAAAAAGGAAATCTGGCCTATGGAAATTGATGTTCTTATATGAAGAGAGACCATTTTTGAAACATCTTTTTTGCCCAGCTAACTCATGCAAATGTTGGTTGTTCAAACAGATGTCTCTGGAAACTGCTGAGGTTGGAGATTCAAAATCAATTGGGGTAAATCCTATATATCAATCTATTTAGTCACATATGTATTCAGTTCAATTTTTGTATGCTAATTTTAAAGTGGGTATTCATGATTGATTCCAGTTGCCAGCAAATGGGATGAACAGAAGACTTCTTCAGACAATAGGTATAAAACCTAAGAAGTATATTGCTTCAGTACTGTTTCAATTGTACCATAGGACTTTCATTGTTTTTATTCTTTTTCTTCTTTGATTCATGGCTCTGCCATTGATTTTCAGAGCATGGAAAGAAATAAAATGGTCTAACCATCTAAAACCTCTTGAGAATATTTGTGTGGCATTAATGTAAACAGATTGCAAGGGTGCGTGTGGACAGAGATGCAAAGCAGCATCTCTGAATGACAGGTGTTTGAGGGCCTGTGGGACATGCTGTGCAAGATGCAAGTGTGTTCCTCCAGGTACATATGGAAACAAGGAGCTCTGCCCCTGCTATGCCAACATGAAAACACGTGGCAACAAGCCCAAATGTCCTTGACCTGTCTTCACTGAATTTGCCTCGTGAAAGTTTAAAAAGCATAGTATATATGAATCATCTTAGACAGTATATATGAATGGTCCTTAGACAGATACTAAGTGTGTATATGCATCTAGATTGACATAAATTGTCAGCAGTGTTGGGTTTTATGCTGACATTGGATGAGAAGATGGAAGTAGGCTTGCATATATCTTCTGAACTAAAACAAAGCCAATTGGAAATATGAATAATTTTGTATAGTAATTGGTTTGTTGTTGTCAGCTTTGTAATAGACTCCCTGCTCGAAATATGTATACAGAGAATATAAGAGCAGAATAATATATGTATATCGTTTTTTATTAATAAAATGTAAGAGTTTTTTATTTTTATTTTTATTTATGTGGGATTCTAATTAGGATCATTGGAACCTGGGTTTTTTCTATCTTGCCATGTCACTCCTTCAATTTGCACCCGAACCCAGATTTCATTTTTCTTTCCTATTATCTTATTAGTCCGAATCAATTCTCTTCTCAGAGTCTTATCTTGATGATAATGGGTCATGAATATAACGAGAAACATTGTTGATGGAAAAAGTTTAATCAAAATAGAAATATACATAAGTTGATATCATGGACATCAGAAATTTCGTCAACTTTATCATATGAAGTATTTTCAGAATAAAATACATGAGATATAAAGTATTTTCGCATAAAATATCTGAATAAAACAATACAAAAGCAAATTGCAATCTAGAACGCATTAAATAACATGGAGTATTTCAATCAGCCTGGCCTTTTTCATATGGAAACACCTAGGGTGTAATAATATGGAGTATTTCAATCTACAATGCATTAAATAACATGGAGTATTTCAGCATAAAACAATACAAATGCAAATTACAATTTACAATAAGATATTATTTTTTTTCAAGAATATCTAGTACAATCATTTCTAATAGTGAATAGATATCTATTGTGGTCATTTGCAAAAGTAAACTTGAAATATTTGAAGTAAACCTGAAATATTTGTGTGATATCTTTCAAAACTTTTTAAGAAGACCTTGAAATATTTGTGTGATCTATCTTTCAAAACTTTAAGAAGAGAGGATTGTTGTAAAAGGATTGTTCTAAAAAATCATACTAAAGAATTTAAGTTAAGTGAAGAGTATTGTTGTAAAAGGATTGTTCTAAAATCATACTAAAGAATTTAAAAATTTAAGAATTTAAGAGAAGAGTATTGTTGTAAAAAGATTGTTCTAAAATCATACTAAAGAATAAATTGTGAACAATCACATCACTTCTTATAACAAAAATAAAATATTGATATAAATACAAAGATTAAAAGAACAAAATCTTTTTATCAATTGTAAAAAAGTTTTAATATATTATAGTGACTTATTCATTCAAATAAAAATTATAAAAATATATTAATATAAATGCCACTTTAAAAGACAGTCTTCCTACAATTTGTGAAAAGATTTTAATATAATACAATGACTTATTCATTCAAATGAACATAGACTAGTCTAATTCTTACATATCTAATAAATTAAATTTCTAATAAACCACTATAATATAGTGACTCGTTCCTTCAAATAAACACTCTGGCCCTATTTAGATAGGGCCTATTTAGATAGTCTGGATTTCTTAAATCATTTTTTCTACAATATACCACATGCATTGTCACTATGAACTCCACTAACTAGCTATTTCTAATAATTGTGTTCTTCCATAATATGTTTATTCATATTAGTTTTGATATGATATCTACATATTTATGAATAAATAGATAAAGAAAAGTAAAATGAATTCTTGAAAATTTAATGTTTTTAAAATATGATTTTATGATTGTAATTTATAAATATTAGAAGATTAATATGGTACAACATTTTTATAATATTTTTATAATATAATATAATGAATAGTACAAACATTTAAAAAATTATTTTAATAGATTTATATGTGTGAAAAAATTTCTAAATATTAAGTGAAATGTTAAAAATAAAAATATTAAAAAATAAAATATATTTTTATCAATATTATTTATAAAAAAATATTTTGGAAGTGAATTATTAAATAATAAAGTAATTTGTTAAGAAGTAACAATAAAATAAAAATCAAATTAATTTAATTCTTATTTTATCATTTTTCATATTGTGCTGCTTTTAATATCAAATATAATTTAAAAATATATCATATAGAAAAATCAGGGAATAATAAAAGGAGAAAAGAACTCGGGTGCGAAATATAGTAGACTTTGGATGGTGCGAAATATAGCAGACTTATTGAATTTGACAGAATTCGGTGGCTTCTCCCCGGACTTTGTTGGACAGCTGGACCCCTCCGGCAACTCAGATGAGACAGGTGTGGTCTTTCCTTATCTTCCTTTCAATGTAATTAAAATGAACCAATTTCAAAACACAGACCTCTGTCCTCCGACAGAAGCTGTACCCACCATTCCCTCTGTAGTTAAGGATAATAAATTAGATAGCAATGTCGATAAACCTAACCATGTTCATCCTGCCAAGCCCAAATCCTTCTCCGAGGCGGTGGCAAATTCAGGTGACACCATTAACGCCAATGCGAAGTTTAGCTTGGAATCTGGGAATGGCACCTCCGGTCACGGTAAGAATTATGGGACTATTCTGATGCCATTTTCCATTGCTCCCAACCCTGAAATGCTTGCTAAAATCACTAAGGAAAAGAATAGGTTAAGGAATACTGCAATTTTCTTCTCTGCTGTTGAAATTGATAAGTGCCCACCAAGAAAATTTTTAGATGATTCGTTCCACAACTACTAGAACTTAAAGCTTGGTTTTCATATTTCGTTTTGTCGACAAATTCAAAAGGGGTTATTTGTGATCTTCTTTGCTAACAATGAATCCCAGGTTGAGGTGCTTAAGAAACAATACTAGACTGTAGGTAATTCCTCATTCCGTGCCCTAGCTTGGTCTCTTGAGGCTGTCCATGAGGAAGTCCTTGCCCTCTCTGCACCTCGATGGATTCTTGTAAAAAATGTGCCTCCTTTCCTTTGGCGATTTCTCCCTCAATTGCTGGAACCCTTGGGAAGAGTTGTTAGAATGGATGAAACTGTTAGGTTGGTCCCTCATATGGATGCGAGAGTACTTATATCACTGAATCCTGAAAAGGAGATCCTCCTGACTTGAACATCAATATTATGGAAGAAAATTTTACCTACCCCATTGAAATTCTGGGAGGTTTGAATGCTTGTTTCCTATGTCGAAAAGAGGGGCATCTTAGGAGAGATTGCCCCATTATTAAGAAGAAACCCACTCCTGCCAAAACCCCTCATCCGGATAAATCTTCCTCTGCAACATTCCCTAAGTTGAATTATACTACTATTATCTCCCAAGCGATTGTTCCTGCTATTCCCGTACCTGATCAAATCCCCTTCTCTCTGACCTTCCCTTCCATCCCGATTTCGATCTCCTTCTCGGCTACCTCTGTTGCGGTTAATAATACTGGTCTTGATGATGGTTTCCAAGTGGTCACCAAGAAGCGTAGGAGGAGAACACCTCGAACTGGTATTGCATCTCTGGACACCCCCATTATTGCTAATGCTCTTCTCCCCTTTGGGTTGGATGATCCCATTTCGCAGGGAACTCAAATTATCCCCGCCTCGTCGGATATCTTCAACCTTGACCCATCCTGCAACCACTCCAAACCTGACCCATCCCGTGAGCTCCCTCACAAGGTTTTCAGAGAACTCAGCGATGATTTCTCACTGGAGATTATCCCGGACTCTAAACCCGCTCCTTCCTCCTTTTCCATCCCCCTCTAGATTAAGCATGCCATGGATGTCAACTCCCAATCCCCTGCTGACTCCGACAATGATGATTAAAATAAAGACTATCCTCATACCAATAAACGGCGTGGGAGACCCGTAGGATCTAAAAACAAGAACTCCGGTAAAAAAACTGGAGGCTCTTCCCTTGCTAACGTGTCCCCTATTATGGGGGAGGAAAACCAGTGTTCTACACCTTCGCTTGTTACCTCATGAATTTTAACTCCTGGAACGTTAGGGGGTTCGAATCCCTAGATAGAAAATTTGCTATTAAGCATTTTATTGATAACTACAATTCCATGGATTTTCAGATGCTTCAATAAATTAAAGTTGTTGGTTTTATGCTTGAATCCAACCTTAACTACCTCTGGAAAGATGCCCTTAAATATTATACCGATCACCCTAGAGGCAGGGGAGGCACTGTATTACTTGTGAACCCCAAATGGGGAAATTATATTACTGGTTATGGTGTTTCACCCTGCCAAAGAGTTGTTTGGATCTCCGTTAATTTTAACAACTCCATTTTTGGCATATGCTCTATTTACGCCCCGAATGACCATAAAGAGAGATCGGATCTTTGGGATTGGTTGGCAGCTCTTCCTAGTATCCCTTGGATTATAGGTGGGGACTACAATATGATTGAGTCTCAGGATGACAAGCTTAGTGGTCTCCCATTTACTTGGAAGGATCAGGAGAATACCCACTGGAATAGGATGAAGAATGTTAAAAATCTGTTTGACCCCCTCGAAGGTAATAAGGATAATAATTTGGGAATATGGCACACCTGGTGCAATTATCAACAAGGATCCTCCAAAATCTATTCTATGCTTGATCGATTCTATGGTGATAAAAAAATTTCTCCCTCCTTCCTGATTACCAGGGTAATTTTGTTCTTGTTACCTCCACCACCCTCTCCGATCACCACCCCATTTCTGCCTGCATTAGCTTCAATAACTCTCCTGTTCTTCATAGAAGTTCCAGCTCTAAATTTATCTTGAGTGCTAGTCTTCTTAAAGATGAAGATGTGTTGGTTGCCATTTCCATCATCCGCCATATCAATCACCTCAACTCCCCCTCCGCCTCGCACACCAACAGATGGGATATGAACCTGCTGGCTTGGCAAAACCTTTTAAAAAATAATAGGCCAAAAGAGGGCCAAGGATTATAGATTCACTGAAAAGCTTCTCTCATCAGATCTGCAGAAAGCCGAAGCCAACATACAAGCTTTTCCCTCTAATGATAATTTTACTTCTCATGTTATTGCTGCTAAAGATGCCCTCAAGAAGCATCAACATATTAAGATCAGAGGTGAGAGGATTAGATCCCGTGCTCATTGGATCCAAAATGGTGATCGTGGTTCCAAATTCTTCTTTAATCTTACTAAGCATAAACAAGCTAATGAAACTATAAGCAGAATCTTTGTGGATAACCAAGATATCTTTGACCCGGTTATCATTAAGAAAGCCTTTGCTGATTACTACAAGAACCTTTTTACCTCTGAGGATTCTGTTGAGGCTGAGAGCATGAGAAACAAATGCATTCCTCTGATACCTAATAAGATATGTAGCACTGATGTTGATATGCTTGCTAATGACATCTCTCTGGAGGAAATTTAAACGGCTATTAACTCTCTCCACAATAACAAGGCCCCTAGGCCGGATGGTCTCCCTGTGGAATTCTACAAAGCTAACATTGGTTGGATTGCCAAAGATCTTCAAAACATTTATGCGGAAGCCCTTGTTAATGGCTCCCTTGGCTCTACTATTAATAGGGGCATCATTAAACTTATCCCCAAAGACGGGGATAAGGCTCTTATTAAGAATTGGAGACCCATTACTCTTCTCAATGTTTCTTATAAGATCCTGGCTAAGGTTATGACTCTTAGACTGGTGAATATCTTACCCAAACTGATCGGTGCTACCCAAACAGGATTCATTAAGGGTAGATACATTCTTGAGAACCTTATTACCAATTGGGAAGCCATGAATTGGGCCAATTGTTCTCAACAGAACTCTTCCATGTTACTTCTGGACATTGAAAAAGCCTATGATAGAATTGAGTGGAGTTTTATATCCATGATGCTTAAGGCATTTGGCATCCCTAGTACCTTCTGCAAGCTGGTTCATGTTTTGCTTAATGATGCCCTTGCCCAAATCGATATTAACGGCTCTCTTTCTGAGCCGTTTTCGCTTGGGAGATCCATCAGACAAGGTTGTCCTTTAGCCCCTGCCCTCTTTTTTATCGCCTCTGAAGCCTTATTTTACATCCTAAGAGATAACTCCTTATCTCCTGCTATTAAAGGCATTTCTCTCCCCAATTCTGAAGAGCTTATCAACTCCCAGTTTGCTGATGATACTACCATCTTCTTTGAGTCTAATGTTGTATATTTTCAAGCTTTACAAACCAAACTTAGTTGTTTTTGTACCATCTCTGGTGCTCGGGTCTCTCAAACCAAATCCATATGTCTCGGAAGGGAAGAGTAGCCCCCTGACTAGATTACTCAACACAACTATCAATGGAGCGGCCCACACAAGATAGTTAGATACCTTGGTATTCCATTTTCTATTGAGCCCTCCCTCAAAGACATGTGGCTTTGGATCAAAGATAAGATCACCAGGAAGCTGGATAAATGGCACTGTCGTTCCTTGTCCTTAGCCGGCAGGATTCAGGTTTGCCAGAGGATTCTCTCCTCTTATAATATCTACTACTCCTCTGCTTGGATGTTCAGTAACTACCAAATTCTGGAAATCCAAAAAGCGGTCAGGAACTTCCTTTGGTCTAATGGTAAAGGAAATAAAAAGATGCATGTTGTTAGATGGGCTTGGTGCCACATAGATAAACTTTTGGGGGGGCTGGGGCTAAAAGATCTTAAACTTCAAGGGGTGTCTTTGGCTGCCAAATGGATCTTTCATGCTATGGATGGTTCTGATCCCTGGAAGGTCCTTGTTAGAAATAAAATTGATAGGGGAATCCCTAAGAACGCTAAACACTAGAAGAATCTTCCTTTTAGTGATTTAATCATTGGAAAATTCCCCATTATTGTCCAAGGATCTGTTGTTTTCAAATCCATATGGAAAGCTTGGGATCAAGTTAGAGATTATGTTACCAATAAGGACTTCCATGATGATAACCATCTATATGGTGAAAGATCAATTTGGTGGAATCTTCAATTATCTGGAAAACCCTTAGCCCTTTCCCAAGGGTGCTCTGCTAGGTATTGGAACATATTGGGCATTTCTCAGCTGGTGGATCTCTTTGATCATGACAAGCTTATCAGCTGGGAAAGTATTAAGACCAAATTCAATATCTCGGACTCTCAAAAGAAAACTTATAATATGGTTACTAAGGCTACTAAAGATTTTCCTGCTGCCTGTAATGTTGACTCTCACAGATACTTAAATTGTAAATGGCCTGATGCAGGGATAACTTTAAGGAACCCCCCCCTCCCAAAAATTATAAAATTGTGGCGAATCACATGTCATTTGGGTGAAAAAAATTTAATAGTGTTGGCGAATTCTGCGTCAATCAATTGATATTTGGTGGCGAATTTTTTAATAGTTTAGCCAATTTTTATAAAATAATGGCGATTATAATTTTTGTTTTTAAAAAAATTATTAATATTGATGGCGAATTATGTTTTGAAATATGGATATTGGTTGGCGAATATTTTAATAA
>MU223273.1:157939-206460 GCA_018584345.1 Thuja plicata
ATTTAAATTTGACTGTGACATCTCCATCAAATTAAGGCTGCAATAAAATACTATGGACTCGCTCTACAGATCGCAATACTATGAAGAAGGCTCCTTCTTTCCGGCATGTTTCAATGATGAACCTCATGTCTTAAATAGACAACTACAAATAAACCGTTTTCATTTTGGCGAAACGGCCGACCGGTACATATGATAAGAACTAATATTTGGCGAACCCCGCGTAATTTCAAGCAATTGAGTGGGCGAATAGGGCGGGAATTTGGGACCCCATTGTGTGTGATGCATGGCGAAATAAAAATTTGACATAGGAAAATGGGAATTTGGCGAATGATGTTCGTCAAAAGAGACACTCAATTAATTCCGTGGCGAATAAGAGTAAACATTAAAGAGAAATATGGGCGAAGAACCCGAGTACCAAACGGAAATTGCGTAATCATAGTGGCGAACGTTCCGACCACAATATGACTATTTTATAATATCTGGGCGAACCGGTCAACTAGTTTACGGTGTTTTTTTTCGCCAATTTCTATAGCCCGATCGGGACATATTCGCCAATTGGCGAATAATCGCCACTAAAAAAATCCCTGGCCTGATGGGGTTATGAAATCCAATATCAAGGCCAAAAATATATACAGGGTTATTGGATATAATAACTCCATCATTGACCATGTTAACTCTGTTTGGTACACTTTGCTTGACATCAAAACTTGGAATAAAATCTTTGACAGGTTATGGAAAGGTCTCATTGAGCCCAAAATTAAATGCTTTAAATGGTTGTTTACTCTTAACAGACTACCAATTAGAAAAGATAATTGCATGAGTGATTATTGCAGCCTTTGCAATCTTTCAGAAACGGGCAGACATATCCTTTTAGATTGCATTTTTTCTAGAAGGGTTTGGAAAATTTTTGGCATTACTTATCCTACGCATGTTAATATTCTGGAAATTATTACTAGAAATGTTACTGGTCTTAAAAAGGATGCTAATCTCCTTTGGAATATCATTTCTTCTAACATTCTTTGGATGATTTGGAAGTGCGGGAATGAGGAAAAGTATCAGAACAATCTCAGGGTTCTTACTGGGTCATTTCTTGATCTCACACATTTCAAAAAAAAATTGCAGGTCCATACTACAATGATGATGGATAAGGAGAAACTTAAAAGGTTCCTGAAGAATCGTTATGCCACCTTCTTTGTGTACGAGCTCAAGCACGGCTACGACTGGAGGAGGAACATGGAGGATTACCAAACATTTGATAAGGCCTGCAAGAAACTCAACAAGGAAATCAAAAAGAACCTCAAATCGAATAAAGATCAAAACCTCATGCTGACTCAAATCCAAGAAATCAAGAACATTGTCTGGATGGAGGGCTCTAAGAGCTGGACTGCGTGGGTTGACACCCACAACGACATCTTGCACTAGTGTCTTTCTGAGCTCTTTGTTGTGTTTTGTCTTGTTTATTCTCTATTTTAACTCTCCGATGTGATTTGGTTGTGTGAGGTTGGGCCTCTTTTCTCTTGATACTCTCTGCTGTCTTTGAACTAATACTGATCATTTTTGTATCTCCTTTTGATATCTCTATATATAATACAAAAAAAACAATAATTGTTGACAATAAAAATATATTAAAAACTAAAATATTGAGTAGCTTAATAAAAAATATTTAATTTTGACTTTTTGGTTCTTCAAAGTATTATGCATCATTAAATAAAGGCTGCCAAGTATCCTAATCAACTGAGTTTAATTTAAATTAAATTAATATTAATTTTCTATTCGTGGCTGCATAGACACAGCCTAGCGAGACAGCTATGATTTGCAAAAATATCAAAGTTTTGCCGTCGTTAGAAATTTACTCGTGGGAACTGTGGATTACATTTACCACGTGTATAAAAATAAAAGATAGAGATATTTATATAACTCCACCTTGCAAATAGTTGTACTCCATCTCAACCTTTTTATTTCTAGTGTCGATATCACTTCAATAATTGCACACCTTCCAATGCAATTTGATGGACGGTAAAGAAGATCTGCAATTTTTTTAATTGTTAAGTTCTTATTAATCTGGCACAAGTGCCTTAATTGCGGAGATCTAATGGGATCTAGTGCACTAACAAACACTGGTATATATTGATTTTGAAAAGCTACACAGTTTTTATATTGTGGCAAGCCAACATCAATATACACATTATTTCTAACACCCTTGGATACCCTAATCATTCAAAAAAAAAAACCACGACTTCCGAAGATCGTCAATTATCCTACTTGAAACAAAATCTACATTCCAAACAATCATATAACAAGCCTATGGCTATCAAGCTAGAATATACATTATATTTATTGAAATATAGAGAAAAAACTATACTATATTCTTAATTTGATTTTAATTTCTTTTCTAGTTGCTCCACCCAAAGGTCTTCCTTTTTGAATCTCCACCTTTTCTTCTTCTACATCTAATCAGGATTGGTTCCAAACCTCATCTTTGCATCCCTTTCCTACAGGTACTCCTTGATGTGGCTCCATCTAATTTGGGCTTGAGATCGCCTAGTTTCTTTGTTGGACAATGCACACCATAGTTGAAAAGGTCGCTATGGTGGGATGAATTCTACAATGTGAAGTTAGTCTACGACTCTAGCTTTAAAACCCTCCCTCCGAATAGATGTGGCAATTAAGGCTTCCAACATGTAGCACCATTGAGCCTTTACACATGAATTCGTAATCCAACGAGTATCATATTTCCCTCCTCGCTCCGAACACTAGGCCAAGACCATGGAAGCAACATCTACATTGGTTCTATATTTATATTCAAATGTCATATATTCATCCCCCAACAACATCTTAACCAATTGAAAGAACATATAGTCGTCAACAGTGAAAATATTTTCCAACCGTTCATCAAAGATCTTACCTAAGAAAGTGATTTGCCTCTTCGTCATTCCCAAACTAAAATTTTCCTCCATCACTCAATTGATCTTCACCTAGATGTTGCTACCAATGACTAAAGAAAATGAAAATGGCTGCCAACTATACAACCTCCTTATGATACCCATCTCACGCTTTGGTCGTCTAAAAAACTCCCACCATAATCAGTACTACAGATATTCTTTATCTTTTGTCTGTGTACAATACCCACTCTTCCTCCAAACTGCTTCCTAGAAAATCCTTCCAAACAATACCTTCATTGGAAGGATTTGATGTAGCTACCCATTTGGAAATTGTGTCTGCCATCCAATTACCACTTCTAAATGTATGTGAGATTCTAAAATCATCAAATGCGGATAGTTTATCTTTAATTAATTTATTATATTTGTTAATTTTTCATAATTGAGCCTTGCCATTTATAATTGCATTGATAATGATTTGAGAATCCCCTTCTGAATGGAGTTTTGAGATCAATCATTTGCTTGCTAAGTTAATGGCGAGCAAAGTCGCTTTAACCTTTGCTTAATTGTTAGTCTCATCCTCAAGTTTATGAGCTCTCATAACCAATATATTTCTTATCAATCCATAGCCACACAACCCATCCTTGAAGGCTAGGATTATCTTTGGACACCCCATCAAAATTGATGAATGAACCCATGAAAACCCTTTAACGGGCAGGAATATTTCACATCTTTGTCAACAAAAGAATATATTTCAAGTATATTTATATTTTTGTTTATAATTGTAATGTTGAAAATTAAATATCCTTATCTTATAGTATTATGTTTTGAGTGTGTGGTGATTAGATTGTTCTTTCTTTATTGATTGTTATAATAGATGTATGTTTATAATTGTAATAGTGAAATCTAAATACATAGATCTTTTATCCTTATGTTTTGGTTATGTGGTGATTTAGTTGTTCTTTATGTATTTACTAGTGTACAAGTTTATATATTTTTATAGGGAAATCGACAAATAACTGTATTTCAATATATCACCATCGCCGCTTACCATCAAGATCTATATCTAACTACACATTTAATTGTTCATCACTTTGATTTAAATATGTAGTTGTGAAATAAAAGGAAGTAAGGTATACAAAAGTAATTTTTAAACTAATCTTAAGTACTGTGCAAATTTCAAATCTTTATAGTTATAGAAAGGAGAAATACATATTAAACATAAATAAAATCATGCCACAACACAAATGTAAATGGGAAAAACTCTTTTAAGAGAAAATTTCTCACTTCAAAAAAATTCAATGTATTTTTCAATAATCTAAATGCAAGTATATACATTTGCAAAGCAAGCATGTATATGAGTATCACCTGATGACCTTATGGCAAGACATGTTGTCAATTAGTGTCAAAACACTTAGTCATCACAGAGTTGACCGAGCCAGCAGTGCAACCCGAGCAGTTACATTGTAACCCGAGCAGTGGCAGTGTCGACCGAGCAGACAGTGGTAATCAGTATTACCCGAGTGATCAATATCACCCAAGTACACAGTGTAGCCCGAGTGTCAGAGTTTACTATGTTGCCCGAGTGACAGCATAATGCCCGAGTGCCAGTATATTGCCCGAGTGGACTACTAGACCGAGTAACAGTATTGGGCCGACTTAGATTATATTGTTTGATATTAATTTATCTTATGGAAGCTGACTTACATAATTATTTGATTTGGATAAGGTATAAATATAAGGTATTTTGTTTATCCAAAGAAGAGTGAATATATGTGAAGAAGTGTATGTGTGAATATGAAGTGGCAGATTGTTTAAGAGGCTACAGCAGTATAAGGAACAACAGAGACTCATCTATCACATTCAAGCGATTAGTTTTTTATATCATTGGATCTTATTCAGCAAATCAGAGTTGCATAAAAGATCATCTATTGGTTCATCATAACAGGTGCATCAGCAAAATCCTCTAACAAGGTGGACTTAACAGTTCTTTACAAATCTCCTAACAAAGTTGCATACTTAATTGTATTGTACTAAATCCTTTCACAAGGTGGACCTAATAGTCTTTATTGCTCCTAACAGGGCAGACCATCAGAAGTGGTCAATTGTAAGCTTTAACATGCTAAATTTATAATGCAGTAATAAATCTTGTGGGTACCATCCCCACCCCAGTTTTACTTTCTATTTGGAAGGTTTATGGGTAACCAAATATTGTGTCAAAGTGTTGTGGATGTTTTATTTCTTTTCATTTCATGCATGCAATCAGATTAGATAATCTAATAAAGGATTAAAGAGATTAATTTTTATTGGTTCCTGATTCACCCCCCCCCCCTCAGTCACCTAGCCTTATTATATTTCCAACAATTGGTATCAGAGCTAAAGGTTCTCTTTACAGAAGTTTAACAGCTTGAGTAAAGATTAGAGGCAATGGAAATATACAGACTAGAGAAAGCCATTGAAAATGAAAAGATAGATCTACAAGTGGCCATGGATCAGATTAGAAAACTCAAGGAGCAGCTCTCTCTTTCCCTTAAAAGAAGAAAAGATTTAGTAGTGCGGATGAATGACAAAAGTTACATAGAAGAAAGAATTGAAGACTTGTGCAAAGAAAGAAGTTCTGAAGAAGCGGATGCAGCCATTGAAGACCTACTTGCAAAGAATCTCAATCTACATGAAGAACTCAGAAAGTTGAAGTGAGAACAAGAAATTCATTCAATCAGAATATGTGAAGGCATAGAACAAAAGAATCAAGCAGAAAATGACAGAGAAATGGCACAAGAAGATAAAAGAATGCTAAGTACAAGATTAGAAGAAAATGAAAATGAAATCCATCATTTGTCACTTCAGCAAGAAGACATGATAAATCAACTCAACAATGCAAATCAAGAAGTTATCAATCCGAGGACAGAAAATGAAAGACTACAGAATGATCTCAATATTGAAAAGAAAACCAATGAGACTATAATAAATTCACAGGCAAGCATGGATCAGTTGACAGAGCAGAACCAACTCAAACATCATGGACAAATTGGATTAGGTTATACTAAACAAGGTGAATCCTCATAGCAAGGAACTCAAAAGAATAGAAAACCTACTAGTAATTATTGTGGCAAGTTAGGGAACACAGCAAATAAGTGTTGGAGCAATGGAAAGTCAAAGTTTAATGGTAAATGCTCCGAATGCAACAAACATGGACATAGGGCAAGTGAATGCACTGAGAAACCTAAGTTTGAAGGAAAATGTTTCAATTGTAACAAACAAGGTCACAAATCTTCCAAGTACAGAACTTACAAATGAAACCCTGCTGAACAACTAGCTAAAGCAATTTTCAGTTGGGATTACAACACATGGAACAGATGTTGTCACTGTGGTGAATATGGGCATATTGGTGCAAATTGTACAAAGACTCACCTCAAAAAAGGAATCCTACTAAGAGATGTTATGTGTGTAAACAACTCGGTCATCTAAGCAAGAATTGCATGAACAGAGAAAAAGTAGATACTGGTTTTGAGAAAGGCAAAGCAAAAGTTTCTGAAATCAGAACTCAGATAAGTCAGCAGTGGGTAAGGAAATATCCAGAAAGTTCAGATCAAAACAATGGCACCCAAAGCAGTGAATTGGGTAGATCTACCATCTCCGAATAAATATGTAAGGAAACTACTGGAACAGTGCATACAAGCCATCCTACATCAGTTCCAGACATGCTAGAAAGTCCAAATCAACATATTGATGCACTAGGACACATTATGTTTTAACCGAGTCGGGATCTCAGTAACACCCAAGTTACACAGGCTTAACCGAGTTACGTCAGGTTATATGGTTTTGAGGATGCAGAAGTTAGTTTTTGTCGAGCTTCATTCCGATCTATGCCAGCTACCATGTACGAATCATTTAATGAAAACTCAACTGTAAAATCTCTTATAAAAGATGAATTGGAAGTGTTATTGTTTACAAAGTTTTTAGTTTGCAGAGTGATTCAGTGCCTTAAGTGATTCAGAGCGAATTTGTGTTCGAAAGCTTTAAGTTGCGAAGTTTTATCAAACCTCTGAGCATTATGGCGTCTACATCCAGCAGCAAGGTTAAGAAAGGATCTAAGATGTTGGTGAGGAATCTTTTCTGCGAAGCTCTTAAGTTTAAGCTTCATCCAGCAATTGAAGAGGAAATAGATCCGATGGGAGCTCATTCCCTAATTCCTCTGAAGGTACTGTTGATCAACGACATCCGAGCCTTCTATCATTGCACCATTCAACAGCTAGGTACACTGAAAATGAACAAAGCATATGAGAAACTTTGTGAAGCCGGTAATCTGAATCCAGAACATAAACACCTAGAAGTCAAGGGTTTGACACATATCATGCATATGCCACAAAATTTTTAGGTTAAGTGGATTAGGTTCGTTTTGAGCCATGTTCACGACATGCATCTATGGTTGGAGAAACCAATGAAGATTACCAAGACAATGGTACATCATGTTACAGGGTATCCTATGCTTGACAAGTCTAAAGCTACCAAAACCCTACCTCGGGATGACCTAGCAAAGAAGACTCTTGCCGAGTGGGACGACAGAGGCATTAGACTAAATGGGGTCACAAAAATTGAATTGAGGTTTGGAATTCAGGTAATTGTGCACAAAATTTACAGTTCTAGCTGACCAAACATCGTACCATGTGAGGCTGTGGACTTGGGATACAAAGTTGTTAAGAACAACCTGTCATTCGACCTTGCCGAGTTGCATCTCATCTAACTGAGAAAGAACATGGAAAGCATCCGGGCATCAAAGACTAATCCATGTAAGTTTGGTTCACTTCTGGTCTACATATCCTTTTATATTCAAAAGTATTTACCCTCCAAAGGCATAGTTGTTTGGAAGAAGGATAGACCCATAGTGTATCAGATAAATGATTTCATAGCAGAATTAGGAGACAATTTTGAGAGCATCATGGATGCATATTTTGAGGAATTCAGATAGAAGATGAAAAATAGATATAGAATTCCTAAACGATTGGTAGAAGACTACAAAGATGATGTTTTCTTCCTATTTGACTGTGATAAAGTATACATTCAGGCAGTCAAACCTAGGGTTGCATGGGTGAAACCTCTTGCATATGAGGTTAACATTGATGAGACCAAAAATATCATTGAGGCTCTTGTGAATGAGCCTATTGATCCTAAAGCACCATACTTTGGTACCTATTAAGAAGCCAAGAGAAGAATATCTCTGGAAATTGAGATTCCTAAGATTTTGAAAAGAGGAAAGAAGAGGTTAGAGTAGTTTGGAAAGAAATATGGCAAGACTTCAAACTATCCTCTTTCTATCTCTGAAAGCAAAGAAGATGAAGTTAAGATAGAAGATGATGAACCTGAAAAGGAAGAGGAAGAGATAGAAGCAAAACCTCTGAAGAAGAAGATGAAGGTAACCCCCAAGCAGAAAACAAAGATCTCTACCCCTGTCATCACTAAAAGAAGATCTGGAAGGAAACTTATATTGCCTAAGGAAGATGAAGAAGAAGATACATTCATATTCAAGAAGCCACCACCTACCTTTGAGCATAAAATTGAAGATTTGAAAGGAGGAAGTGGTATGGGTTCTCTAAAATCACTGAAATATGCTTCCAGAACTAAGGATGAACAAAAGAAGATTGAGGAAGCAGTTGTAGAGAAAATGACTAGATGGAAGTATGATCCATCTGAACTGAAGAGTCATATGACTGAATATCTATTCCCTGGAGCAATGCAGTCTGAACAGAAAAGGATATTAGAGAACAGACATTGAGGCAAGTCATGCCTACTATGAAAAATAAAGAGGTTAAAGAGGCCATGACCCAATATGAGAGCAATCACACTCCAAGGTTCAGGACATTTCAAATATTGAACAAGAAAATAGAGGATGTGGTGCAGGATGCAACAAATTTATGGAAGACAGTCTTTGAAATCAAGGAAGAAGATAAGACAGAGGCACCGAGTACAGACCCCGAGGTAAAGACTGATGACGTAGATTTACCAGAGGTGGAAACTATTGAAGAATCCAATGAAGAACATATAGTTGTAGAAGTGATGGCATCCTTGCCCCAATCACCTATACAGAACATCCTATCTCCAAGCAAGGATAAGGCTACAGGATCTACATCTGGACTAGTAGGAACCGAGCATCATGCTCCACCTACTACTAGACTAAGCTTAACCGAGTCACAGAAGATTACTGTGAATTTTTCTACAGTTGATACAAACCCCACAGTTGGTGAAAAGAATGTCAATGACTTATTCCAACTGAATACTGAAGAGAAAATTGAGGAAGGAAAGGATAAGGATTATAGTGGAAAAGGTAAGGAAATTATTCCTTCACCCAATCCCAAGGACAGCGAAAAAGGCAAGGAAACAAATACTGATGATATTGATCTTGAGAAAGATATTGTGATTCCAAATTGGGATCTATCCAACTTGACAGTAGAGTAGATGGATATACTAGGGGAGCTATGGAAGAAAAGAGTTGCACAACAAAAGCTCCGAGCAGAAAAGAAGAGAAACAAAGTGCTAGAGGACATAAAAGGTATATTCCTAGATGCACTAGAAGTAGAAGTAAATGAGAATGATTCTATTATGGATCAACTTGTTGATATAGTTCACAAGTTCAATAAAGATTTAAGTGGACAAGAAAAACTACTGCAGAAGGCAGAAAGGAAGTTTGAGAACAAAGTTCTAGATAATGTTGCAAGTGAATTTACAATTGATCAAGTAAAGATAAACTCTCTTATTAGCTCTCTAGAAACTACAGTCAATAATGTTGTTTCATTATTTGTAAAGTTGAGTGATAATTCCAACTTTACCATGGAAATCAAGACAAAGTTGACTAAGATAGATACAAATTTGAAGGAAAGTGCAAATCAGTTGGCACTTCACCCAAGTTTGAGTTCAGAACACTTTGTGAAGATCAAGTATCTAACTGATATGCGGGCGGAATTACTAAGGGAAGAAGCAAGAACAAGGGAATCTCTTACAGCTGTGTAGAGCCAAATTATTCCACACATGGATATAATGCAGAAATGTATAGCTCATGCCAAGACACTCATACATGACAACAACTTTTCAGTTGAAGAGCTTATGATGGAGCTGTCAGCAGAGATACAGGTTGAATTTCACATCCTGAAGGTGTTACAAGATAATTGGGACAATACCTTGTCTCAAATTTTGAAGGTACATCATGATTTCCTATCCTATTTTGGTATCACCATATAGATATATTTGGCATTTGTGTCAAAAACAAGTGGGAATGTATATAGGAGAAATATATGAGAAAATACATGTACAGAAGAGAAGTAAAGAAGAGATATATATAAGTGTTAAAAAAAACAATTTTGGAAAATAAAAAATAGAGTTAGTTGGAACCAAGCAGCAGAGCTGTTGTCAAAACCCGAGCAAGTACCCAAGCACATGGTAAGGGGGAGTTTTGACTTAGAAGTTTGAACAGTTTTTGTATGATAAGTGTTTTTGGTTACTAATTCCAAAGGGGGAGATTGATGACCTTATGGCAAGACATGTTGTCAATTAGTGCCAAAACACTTAGTCATCACAAAGTTGACCGAGCCAGCAATGCAACCTGAGAAGTTACATTGTAACTCGAGCAGTGGTAGTGTCGACCGAGCAGACAGTAGTAATCAGTATTACCCGAGTGATCAATATCACCCGAGTACACAGTGTAGCCTGAGTGCCAGAGTTTACTATGCTGCCGGAGTGACAGCATAATGCCGGAGTGCCAATAAATTTCCCAAGTGGACTACTAGACCCGAGTAATAGTATTGGGCCGACTTAGCTTATATTGTTTGATATTAATTTATGTTATGGAAGCCGACTTACAAAAGTATTTGATTTGGATAAGGTATAAATATAAGGTATTTTTTTATCCAAAGAAGAGTGAATATATGTGAATAAGTGTATGTGCGAATATGAAGTGGCAGATTGTTTAAGAGGCTACAACAATATAAGGAACATTAGAGACTCCTCTATCACATTCAGGTGATTAGTTTTTTATATCATTGGATCTTATTCAACAAATTAGATTTGCATATAAGATCATCTACTAGTTCATCCTAACAGGTGCATCAACAAAATCCTCTAACAAGGTGGACCTAACAGTTCTTTACAAATCTCCTAACAGAGTTGCATACTTAATTGTATTGTACTAAATCCTTTCACAAGGTGGACCTAACAGTCCTTATTGCTTCTAACAGGGCAGGCCATCAGAAGTGGTCAATTGTAAGCTTTAACAGGCTAAATTTATACTGCAGTACTAATAAATCTTGTGGGTACCATCCCCACCCCAGTTTTACTTTCTATTTGGAAGGTTTCTGGGTAACCAAATATTGTGTCAAGTGTTGTGGATGTTTTATTGCTTTTCATTTCATGCATGCAATCAGATTAGATAATCTAATTAAGGATAAAAGAGATTAAGTTTTATTGGTTCCTAATTCACCTGCCCCCCCCTCTCAGTCACCTAGCCTTATTATATTTCCAACATCACCAACTAGAAATCTTAAGTAATTTCAATAGAATAGCACTATTTACAAACTCACTACTCAATACCTCCATCTCAGGCATCCTATAAATAGTAGTACATGAAGTTATCAAATGGTAATTACAAGATGATGAGTTAAAACCACCCAAAAAGTGTTGTTTCAACACCTAGTGAAAATACCAACACCCAAATCCCAAGATGAGTTCACGCGCTAAAAAATAGTATATTCTCTTTACCTGTCATAAATGCACCAGAATTGTTAGGAAAGGTGTCTCAATCTTGCTCTTAATGTGAAGATTGCAAAGAGTGATTTTCAAATATAAAATGACAAAACTTAGTTATTTGGCTATATAATTAACTTATGGTCAAAATAAATATTCTAGTTGTTTAACATTGTTTGTAGGGGTTCTTGTTGCACATATCGAGCTTTAATAACTTTGTTATTTTAGAAAAAAAACAGCTTTAATTGACCCACCAAATCAAAAGCTATGGCCTCTGAAAAATTTGTATAAGAAATTTAAAAAAAAAATTGAACACTTAAAAACTTACATCTATTGACCAACTTATGATGTGTGTTATAATACATCATAAAACATCATTTATTGGAGAATAATTTGAACATCACTTTTTGGGTGGTTTTTTTGGTAATAGATATAATAATAACAACTTACAACCAATCATTCAAAGAGTTTCACATGAGCATATAGCTCCTATTACACTTCAAGTTGTATTACAACTTTCACGCCTTCATCTAATAAAAAATAGTATAGCAGTGACTAGAAAAGTATACATAGTATGTTCTGAATACACAAAATTAAGTGAAGCTACATGTGTAACATAATCTAGGCTAAGGAGACAAGTATTCCACATTGTTGTTTGATCCAGGCTGCCCAAGGCAGCGGTCCATCTGACCACTTGAGAATAGCAACATTTTCTACTACCGGGTTTGGTGCTTGAGCTCCAGCAGGTACTGCCACAACCAAGTGAATCACCGCAAGGGGAATAGAAACAATAGGTACTAGTTCATTTTCACGTTCCCTCCTCCTTTGTGCCTCCATCTCCGTAAGGAAGATATCCAAGCCTATTTTAAACGAGATTCGATCAACAGTTCTCCTTGTCCATGTGTGACCATGAGATATCTCATTTACATACACTCTGACTTTCCCATATACTAGCAGCCTCTCAAAATTCCTCCTTGAAATCCTAAAAGTGATAGCAACCTGTCAAGCAATATCATCTATAATGAGTCTCCTAAGAGACCCAGTAAGCATCCTAGTGCGTCCATTAAAATATTCATCATTCATGTACTTCCAAATCAACCAAAGAACCTCACTAGAAAATATAGATAGAAAAAAGTTAGCATCTTTCTTCAAGCACTGAACTTTGCCCGCTATGATTTCCCAAGGAAAAATATTTTAGCCAATGTCAAAACCAAATAATTTACAAACTTCTTTAGAAAAGTGACGAGAAAAAGATATGCTTAATGGATTCTAGAACTCTACAAATAGGGCACATGTTAGGTTCACCATTATTAGATGAGACAAGAAATTTAAGTAGAAGGCGGATCCAAATAAAACACCTCCTTTTAGGCTATATAGGTCTTGAAAATATACTCATGAGGGTGGACTATCAATCTGAAGGGCTAAGCTCATAATTTAATGAGGCGGCAAGATTAGTGATGATGTCATTATTGTCTACAAGGGAAGAATAAATATTTTTGGCTTTAATACTGGAAAGGAGGGAATCATCAGGCTAGAAGAAGGCAGTGTATCTATCCTCATTAGTCTCAAATGGTATGGGGAGGGATAAGGTACACCATGCCTTTCTCATCATTGAGTAGGTTCTCCACTATGTGGAAGGGATATTGAATTCATTACATAGAGAATTCCAAGAGATCAGGTGACCATCCAGTATGATATCCTTGAAGACTTTAATCCCTTTATTAGATCAACTTCTTGTTGAGTAGCCCTGCATGAGTGCAAGAGGCATGTCTTTATATTTCAAGTTCCACCAAACTGATCTCTCCCCATAGATAATGTTGTTGGTGTTAGCAATAATAGATCACCAATACAACTAGGGGGGGGAATCAATTGTATCCCATAAACTTTTACTTTGTAAACCAAATGATAAATAAAATATTGAACACAATAATAACAACACCATAACACAACCAATTGTTGTCGAGGAAACCATGTTAAGGGAAAAACCCTTGTGGGAATTAGCACCCACAAATAATGCAATGAAAGTATAGTATCCTTGTTAGAATATTTAGCCATGTTAGGAGCTGATTATTACATATAGTACACATTCCCTATTAAAGGACAGACCTTGTTAGGAGTCAAGAGAACAACATGCTCACTGCCCAACCTCACTACATAAAGAAGGTTAAATCCATCTTCAGGACTCACTGTCCAAGATATAGATATACAAAGATATAATATCCACTGAACTGATTGATAGAAATTGGCTTTGCTTAAACAGTTCCAATGAAGCTCATCAATCACTATCTTTGTTTTACATCCAGCAGATTTCTCAAATACAAACTCGCAGCTTCTACACTACATTCTCATCCTTCCTTATCAAGAAAACAACTCTCCTTTATACAAGTTTACAATAAGCAATTAGGTCGGCCAAATAAGACTTCCCCAATGCACAAAAAATTATATAACCCCTTGCTAAGATACACACGGTACCTTGAACAAGTAAACATTAATTATAAATCATCAAATATAATCCAAGACCCGTAAACAATGCTCTCTATACATAATACACACTACATCTATGAAGTCAGCCCCAAATAGGTCTTCTCCAGAACACATGGCACAAATGACGTCACCAAGAGTCTTGTGACCCAAGAATCATAACAAACATTCCTCAATATGTCTCCCGACATTCCCCAAGATCACATAACATGACACATGGTCACATCCATGTTATCCACCAAACTCAAAGACTAACACTATCATAATTCTCTGTCACTGTTCTGCAAACAGTCTCCACCAAAATCGCTGCAACTCAAACAAATAGAAACATAAACTCAAGCGACCTTAGTTATAAGATCCCAACTTGTCCCTTAAGACATATATGTTTTCACATCCTCCGAGAGTTTGTACAATGTTCGTACATGACTGTCAGTCTTGCATGTGCCTGAGTCAACCAGTATGACTGAGACTTCAATTGAACATGTTTTGACATCAATGAAAAAACATGAATGTCAACAACTCCAACATAAGCCAATTCCAACAATCTCCCCCTTTGGCATTGATGGCAACACATGAGAAAATCCAGCAATACAAAAGTACCCATCTCGATACAATCTTCTCAATATCCTCTTCACATCTCTCCCTAACATAGTAGGGATTTTCCTGAATCTCTCCCCCTTTGACATCAATGGCAAAGGGTTCCATTACTCTATCTCTAACCATCTCACCTCTGCAAGGTGTATCTTTATCAAATCTTCATGTCTATAGAAACCAAGTGCTTAAACACCCAAATGTGTTTTATTTTGTTCCTACAATTACTCCCCCTGGGGAGTGGCTCCAAACATCAAGTCCAGAAAATGATATAGCTCTGAAATCCACTGGACTGATGCATTTCTGCATCAATTAGTTCTCGCAAGGAGGGGCTCTCACCCCAAGCATACCTCTGAGATACTCAAATGAATCCTTTGACAAAGGTTTTGTAAATATATCTTCTATTTGTTCCTTTGTTATGATATACTCTAATCTAATCTCCTTCTCTGCAACTTTGTCTCTCAAAAAATGATACTTAATTGAAATATGTTTAGTCTTTGAATGCATAACTGAATTCTTTGACATATTCACTATGCTAGTGTTATCACAATGAATAACCACTGGCTCTTCAAATGTTATCCCAATCTCCTTCAGCATCCGCTTCATCCAAACAATATGTGTGCAATTTATAGCAGCAGCAACATACTCTGATTCAACAGTAGACTGAGCTATACAATCATGCTTCTTACTTAACCAGGAAACCAACCCTTTTCCAATAAAAAATGCACCACCACTTGTGCTCTTTTTGTCATCAACACTTCCTGCCCAATCAACATCAATATAAGAATACAGAACAAAATCATCATATTTTTCATACCATAAGCCATATTCCAGTGTTCCTTTCAGATATTTGAGTATTTTCTTTACTGTAGCAAGATCAGTCTCTTTAGGATTTGCTTGATATCTTGCCACAATTCCAACTGCATTAGCAATATCTGGTCTAGTGTGAGTTAGCTATTGTAAGCCTCTAATCATGGATATGTACTCTGTCTGAAAAACACCCTGAGATCCATTAGTAGTAGTAAGCTGGTAACCAATAACCATCAGTGTTCCAGAAGGTTTACACTCTTCCATTCCAAAAAATTTCAACATTTCCTTAAGATACTTGGTTTGAGAAATGAAAATACCATTCTTGTTCTGATTAATTTGCCAACCAAGAAAAAACTTCATTTCACCAATCATCGATATCTCAAATTCACTTTCCATTTACTTAGATAATTTCTTACTCATTTCATTATTACCTCCAAAATGATATCATCTACAAAAACTTCAACTATGATTCCATCTTCACTAGTTCTTAAATACAAATTATTGTCTGTGTTACCTTTTTTGAAATGAAGATGAAGTAAATACATGTCCAAACTAGCATACCATGCTCTAGGTGCTTGTTTCAGTCGACACAAAGCCTTCTTCAATTTGCAAACCATGTCTTCATCATCTGTCAGAGATAATCCATGTCATGTTGCTCAATATATACTTCTTCCTCTAAATCTCCATTCAGAAATGCAGATTTCACATCCATTTGATACACTTTAAAGCCTTTGTGTGCAGCATAAGCAAGAAATAATCTCACTGCCTCAAGCCTAGCAACAAGAGCAAATGTTTCTTCAAATTCTATGCCTTTTTGTTCCGAGTAGCCTTTACAAACCATTCTTTCCTTATTCCTTACAACCATTCCTTCTTCGTTCATTTTGTTTCTAAAAACCCATCTAGTCCCAATAACATTCTTGTCCTTTGGTCTAGGAACCAATTCCCAAGTGTTATTTTTCTTTATTTGTTCCAATTCTTCCTCCATTGCTTTAGTCCAAGATTCATCTCTACATGCCTCATTAGTAGTTTTTGGTTCTACTTGAGAAATCAAACAAATCTCATTTCTTAATCTAGATCTTGTCATCATGCCTTTATTTGCATTGCCAATAATTTGATTTTCAGGATAGTTTTTCTTGACATACCTTGGTGTCTTTGAAATTTCAGTAGATTCATTCAAACATACCTCAATCTCATGATCAAACTCAAAAGGTTCTTCTTGATTTGCAGTAACCTCCATGTTATCTGAAGTCTGGCTATAGTTATATATTCTTTCCTGAATTTGAAACTTCTCATCAATCCTTACATTAGTAGTTTCAATTATCTTCCTTAATCTTAGATTGAAACAATTATAAGCTTTACTCTGAGTGGAATAACCAAGGAAGATTCCTTCATCACTTCTAGCATCAAACTTTCCTATGTCATCATCCATTTTGATATAGCATTTACTACCAAATATTCTGAAATATTTCATAGTAGGAGCATGATTAAACCATAGTTCATAAGGAGTCTTATTGGTAGCTTCTCTGATCTTAATTATGTTCAAAGTGTAAACTACGGTATGAATAGCTTCTCTCCAATGAACATGCGACATGTTTCCTTCAAGAAACATAGTTCTAGCAGCATCTAATATTGTTCTATTTTTTTCTACGCAATCCCATTCTGTTGTGGTGTCCTGGGAGATGATGTTTGTCTATATATTCCATGCTCTTCATAGTAGGTATTTAACATATCTGAAGTAAACTCTCCACCTCTATCTGACCTTAAACATTTTATCTTCAAACCTAATTCATTCTCAACTTTTGCATTGAAAATCTTAAATTTATCAAAAGCCTCAGATTTCTCTCTCAAAGAAATGCGACCCACATCATCCTAGAAAAGTCATCAACAAAAAGTATGAAATACCTTTCACCATAGTAAGATCTTGTTCTTGTAGGACCACATAGATCTGTATGCACCAGATCCAACTTCCCTTTTGCTGAGTAAGATTTTCTTTGAAAATTGTTTCTACTCTATTTCTCCATCACACATTCTCTACACATAGTGTTAGAAGGTTTCACAATCTTTGGTAGATCTCTAACAATGTTTGTCATACATGATTTCACAATGTTATCAAAATTTATATGACAAAATATTCTATGCCACAAAAAATTGTCATCAACCTTCACAACAAAACAAGAAGCTTCTGCAGTATTCATCTCAAAGACATTACCTCTTGACTTAGTACCTGATGCGATCAAATTTCCTGTCTAACTTCTGATAGAATATTCCCCATCATTGAACTTCAAATGATAACCCTTATCTACAAGTTGTCCAACAATCAACAAGTTATGCTTAAGTCCATCAACAAGCAATACATCATCAGTATTAGTTTTACCATCAAGAGAAATCGATCCCACTCCAATGATAAACTTAGGAGTGTTGCCACCAAATCCGACTACACCACCATCATATTTAGTTAGATGAACAAACTTGTTTCTATCACCAGTCATATAAGGTGAACAACCATTGTCTATGATCCATTCAGATTTCTTTTCAACATGTGAAACTAGGGCTTTCTCTTCATGAATAGGTTCATCGTCTTTAATAGCAATAAATCCAATTTCATCATAATCCATAGCATCATCATCAGACACACCATAGTAACATTCTTTGTCCTTGGAATAATTAGGTCTGTGAAACTTAGATTTATGTTTAGGAACTCTTGTAGGATATCTAGATGCAAAATGACCTATCTTATTGCATGAAAAACATTTCAGAGGTAACTTTCCTTCAAACTTACGCTTACCTTTATTTTCTCTTCTTGTGATCAAGGCCACAATTTCATCTAACTTCCTCTCTTCTTCCTGTATCTTTTCCCAATCATCAGCATATTCACCAAGCTCTTCACGCAAGTCACGTTTGTTGGTGCTTGCAAGACCCGATAAAGTTTTTTTTTTCATTATGCACAGTCACCTTGTGATGCAGGAGCATCTTGGGCTCTTTGGCAATCCTGATCAACCAAAAATATGTTTTCTTTTGTTCTTTAGCTTGGTTGGAGGTTGCTCAGTGAAGTGCTCGGTAACTGATGTTGCTCGGTTACTTGCTCTGTCTTTCTTTACCGATGGGTCTCGGTGTATGTGGCTTCTCGGTGGGTTCTTTCACCGAGTTGTTTTTGTTGCTTGATTATCTTCTTACCGAATTGTTCCTGTTGGTCGGTTATCTTCTTATCGAGTTGTTTATCCTAATGTGGCTGACTTCTGCATTTAATTTTTGTGGTGCAATTAATGTGGGGTCTCTCATTGGGATATGTGTGGACCTAAATCTGGGTCTTTCTTTGGCATTTAAGTGTCGACCTCTTTGGTCGACTCTTGTATATATTTGGTTTATGTTCTTAGATTTGGGGTGGCAATTTTTAGCACGAGTTTGGTATTAGCTGGTGATAAAAGATTTAGTGTTAAGATATTTGGATGGCAGGTCTGTGACCTCACATGTATGAAGACCATTCTATAATTCATTTGAATGTATATGCATGAAATTGGGAAGGCCTTACAGTCTGGCATGTATTGATTTTCATGAATGAATGCAAAGTATCTGTTGTTTCTTCTCTCCTTGTGTTGTTGTTTACGTATGTTATGCAAGGTGGTCTGGATAGCTGGGAGTGCCCTTGGGCCCCTGTTCTCCTGCCCCTCCTTGCGTCAGGTGGTATCAGAGTGAAGGTTAGATCTAGGTTCCTTCTTTTAATCCCTAACCCTAGTTGGTTGAGATTGTTGTGGGTGGAAGATTGTGATCTGACCTACAATTGTTGAGGGCTTCAAGATGGTTCATGGGAGATGAAATGTAGATCCAGGTCTAGCTGATATGCTAAAACAGATGGCTATAAGATTGGAAGTTGTTGAAACAGCCCAGCGCAGAGGAAGACATCTTGAAGATGTCAGTGATGATGAATTGGAGGAAGTGCAAGGTGAAGCTGCACCTGCACCTGTGCTGGATCAGGAAGAGGAAAGATTCCTGCGAGCATTGACAAGTTTGAAGTCCACACCTCATTTTAATCCTCCTGAGTATAGTGGAAAATTGGATTCTAATGAATTGATAGATTGGATAACTGAGAAGGAAAAATACTTTGAGTAAGAGAATGTATCAGAGGAGAAGAAGGTGAATATTTCAAGCACAAATCTGAAAGGTCATGCATCCTTGTGGTGGGAACATCTGCAATTGGATCGAAAGAAGAAAGGAAAAGACAAAATCAAGGTATGTGATAAGATGATAAACAAATTGAAATGCAATTTTCTACCTTGTGATTACCAGATTAACCTGATTAGGAGAATGCAAAGTTTGAAGCAGAAAGATAGCTTGGTAAAAGACTATACTAAAGAATTCTACAGATTGGACATCAGATCTGGACATGTTGAAGATGAGGTGGAAAGAATAGCAAGGTATCTGAATGGATTAAGAATTTCCGTACAAGATGAGATCAGCTTGGTAAAGATGGAAAGCATTGAAGAGGCATAACAGTTTGCCCTAAAAGCTGAGGAGAAATTGAACAAAAGATATGAACAAAGACAAAGAGGCAGAGAAGGTAGAGTCCCAGAAGAAGAGGTAGATCTCATGGTGAAAATAGTAGATCTAAACCAGACAATTCAATTTCATACACACATCAAGACAAAGGAAAGATCGAATGGAAATGTGGAAGTTCATTCTAAGGAAGAGGCAATTACTCCCGAGGTGGTTATAGCAGAAAATGGTTCCAAGGAACTTGTTACAATTGTGGTGAAGAAGGACATCGATGTTTTGAGTGTACACATGCAAGCAAGAAACTCGGTAGCAAAAGAAATTCTTTGTTGTAAGAAGAGTCATCGAATGGACCTGAGAAGGAAGGAAATCTAATGATCAGAAGGATACTATGGAGTGAGAAAGATAAGCAAGATCCTGTCAAAAAAAATTATTTCAAGACCAAGATGTAGAGTTGCAAATAAAGTTTGGAAGGTGATTGTTGATAGTGGAAGCTTGAAGAATCTGGCATCTGAAGAGATGGTCAAAAAGTTGCAGTTGGAAAGAATGAAGCATCTGAAACCCTATCAGATTTTTTGGATCAAGGATGAGCATACATTAGTGGTGAGTCAACAATGTTTTGTGAATTTGATAATTGGAAATTATTATGATAAGGTATTGTGTGATATTATGCCAATCAATTGTTTTCATATTTTGTTGGGTAGACCTTGGCAGTATGATAGACATGCTATACATGATGGAAGATTGAATAGATATACTATTTGGGTTGATGGTAAGAAACAAATCTTGTTACCTTTGGTGGAAGAATCTGTTGGTGAGATATGTAAATCTGTGAAAGTTTGTCTGATGGAAGGTAGACAGTTTGTTAAGGATTTGAAAAGAGATGATATTTGTTATGCTTTGATTCCTAACAAACCGAGTAAGAATGTAGAAGATGAAATTCCTACAGATGTTGAGAAATTGCTTACCGAGTACAAGGAGATCATTTCAGATAATGTACCTGATGGTTTACCACCAATGAGAGATATTAGTCATTATATGGATCTAATTCTTGGATCTAGTTTACTAGATTGAGAATGAAGAGCTTAACCTACAAGTTCATGAGTTGTTGAACAAGAGTTTGATCAGACAAAGTTTGAGTCCATGTGCAGTTCTACCTATTTTGGCACCTAAGAAGAATGGAGAATGGCGAATGTGCACTGATTCAAGAGCAATCAATAAGATCACAGTAAAGTATAGGTTTCATATACAGAGGATGGATGATATAATAGATTGTTTGAGTGGAGAAAGATATTTTACCAAAAATTGATTTGAAGAGTGGATATCATCATATCAGAATCAGAGAAGATGATGAGTGGAAGACTGCTTTCAAGATGAAAGAAGGTTTGTATGAGTGGTTGGTTATGCCTTTTGGTTTAACTAATGCACCGAGTACATTTATGAGTTTAATGAATGAAGTTTTGAAGAAATTCTTGAATAAATGTGTGATTGTATACTTGGATGATATTCTGATATTCAGTAAGACTAGAGAAGAACATTTGATGCATATAAGACAAGTATTGCAGAGGTTGAAAGAGGAAAAGTTGCTGATAAATCTGAAAAAGTGTTCCTTCATGAAAGAAGAGCTTGTGTATTTAGGTTTTTTTATTTTAGTTAATGGTTTGAAGATGGATCCTGAGAAGGTTGAAGCTATACTTAGTTGGCCTACACCAGAGAATGTCAGTGAGGTAAGATCATTTCATGGATTGGAAAGTACTTACAGAAAGTTTATCAGAAATTTCAGTTCTATTTGTAATGCTATGACTGAGACAATGAGAGGAGACAAAAGAGAATTTAAATGGACACATGGAGCTGATAATAGTTTTGAGACTTTGATGCTAAAGGTTGTTGAATTACCTGTGTTAGCCTTACCTGATTTCAATAAGGTATTTCAAGTTGAATGTGATGCAAGTGGAAGTGCAATAGGAGCTGTGTTGACTCAAGAAGGTAAACATGTTGCTTTCTTTAGTGAAAAGTTGAATGATGCAAAAAGGAAATATTATGTCTATGATCAAGAATTCTATGCTATTGTTCAAGCTATGAAGAAATAAAGACATTATTTGATGCCGAGTGAATTTGTGTTGTATACTGATCATAAGGCTTTACAATATTTGGGTAGTCAAAATAAGTTGAATCAGAGACATATGAAATGGGTAGAGTATTTGTTGAGTTTCACATTTGTGATTAAGCATAAGAGTGGAGTTTCTAACCGAGTTGTTGATGCATTGAGTAGAAGAAGATCTTTGTTGGCTAAAATGAGAATTGAAGTTCTTGGTTTTGATGATATGAAGAATTTGTATGAAAATGATCCTGATTTTTTTGAGCAGTGGAGAGTGTGTAGAGCACCTATTCCAAATCAATCAAGTAAGTATGAAGACTATTTCATTCAGGAAGATATGTCGTTCAAAGGTATTCAGTTGAGCATACCGAGAGGATCAATGAGAACTAATTTGATAAAGGAGAAACATAGTAGTGGTTTGGCCGGACATTTTGGTATTGATAAAACATTGAGTTTGCTTAAGGAAAGGTATTGTTGGCCTCAGTTGTATAAGGATGTTCAGAAATTTGTGAAAAGTTATGGAGTTTGTCAAGTTGCAAAAGGAGTAAGTCAGAATATTGGTTTGTAGACATCGATTATTGTTCCTGAGAAACCTTGGAGTGATATCAGCATGGATTTTGTTCTTGGCTTACCGAGGACAGCAAGAGGTAATGATTCCATATTTGTTGTTGTGGATAGATTTTCTAAGATGAAACATTTCATACCATGTAGAAAAACATCAAATGTAGTACATATAGCAGATCTTTTCTTTAAGGAGATTGTCAGATTGCATGGATTACCGAAGAGTATTATCTCTGATCGAGATGGTAAGTTTGTTAGCTACTTTTGGAAAACACTTTGGAAGAAGTTGGGCACTGAGTTGAAGTATAGTTCTACATTTCATCCACAGACTGATGGGCAAACAGAGGTTGTAAACCGAAGTTTGGGTAACTTGTTGAGATGTTTAGTTGGAGACACACCGAGTAATTGGGATTTGATGTTGGCACAAGAAGAGTTTACATACAATAGTTCAATAAATAAAAGTACTGGAAAGACACCTTTTGAGATTGTTCATGGCACACAACCGAGAGGTATATTAGACTTGAGAGACATTGTTGGAGAAGAGAAAAGAAGTGTTGAAGTAGAAAATTGTGCTGAGTTTATGAAAGCATTGCATGAGGATGTAAAACAGAAGCTAGAGAAAAGTAATCAGAAATACAAGGATAGTGCAGATAGATCAAGAAGACATAAAACTTTTGAATTTGGTGATGCAGTAATGGTTCATATGAAGAAAGGAAGATTTCCTATTGGAACATATGTTAGAGTGAAAATGAAGAAATTTGGTCCTTGCAAAATATTGAGAAGATTTGACAGTGGAAATGCTTATGAAGTAGAATTACCTGATGACATGGATATATCACCCATATTACATATTTCATACTTGTATGAATATCATGAACCTGATGAAGAAGTGACAGTACCGAGTGATTATCCTAAGAAACAAATATAGGAAGTTAAATAGATTTTGAAATAGAGAGTTGGCAGAAGTACAAGAGAAAAGGAATACATGGAGTATCTGATAAAATGGAAGAACAGACTGATTGAGGACTCATCTTGAATTTCTAACTCTAAGTTGGATTCATTTCAGGTTGGACCTGACACATGATTTGAGGAATCATTTCTTTTAACCCCAGATGTCTGATGCAAGAGCATCTTGGCCTCTTTGGCAATCCTGATCAACCCAAAATATGTTTTCTTTTGTTCTTTAGCTTGTTTGGAGGCTGCTTGGTGAAGTCCTCGGTAATTGTTGTTGTTCGATTACTTTCTTTGTCTTGCTTTACCGACAGGTCTCAATGTATGTTGGCTGTTCGATGGGTTCTTTCACCAAGTTGTTTATGTTGCTCGGTTATCTTCTTACCAAATTGTTCATGTTGCTCAGTTATCTTCTTACCGAGTTGTTTATCCTGATCTGGACGACTTCTGCATTTAATTTATGTGGCGCAATTAATGTGGGGTCTCTCATTGGGATATGTGTGGACCTAAATCTGGGTCTTTCTTTGGGATTTGAGTGTCGACCTCTTTGGTGGACTCTTGTATATATTTGGTTTATGTTCTTAGATATGGGGCGACAGTTTTTAGCAAGAGTTTGGTATCAGCTAGTGATAGAAGATTTAGTGTTAAGATATTTGGATGGCAGGTCTATGACCTCACATGTATGAAGGTCATTATGTAATTCATTTGAATGTATATGTCTGAAACTAGGAAGGCCTTACAACCCGATATGTATTGAGTTTGATGAATTAATGCAAAGTATTTGTTGTTTATTCTCTCCTTCTTGTGTTGTTGTTTATGTATGTTCTGCAAGGTGGTCTAGATAGTTGGGAGTGCCCTTGGGCCCCTATTCTCCTGCCCCTCCTTGCGTCACCTTGAATTTTAATTGAGCCTTAGGTGATGAATCTCTCAGCTCTACGACCTCAAAGGTAGTTAATTTAGCAAACAATGCCTCTTTGTTGAAGTTCGTCGTCAAAGGTATGATCTCTTCTATCGCTTGCACTTTATTTTGTAATCAGGTCTCAAAGATCTAAGAATATTGGTGATCACTTCTTCTTCACTATAGGTGCCTCCATAATTTCTAATACCTATAACAACCTCAGTAACCCTCTCTACATATGTAACATTCTCATCATCTATCATTTTCAAGATTTCCATCTTTGTCTTCCAGTTTCGTAACTTCGTCTGCATAGTAAACTTACCTCCTTCATATAGTGCCTCTAATCTTGACCAAATTTTTTGTGCAAAGTCCAAATTTTTAACCTCTATGAATTCACCTTCAGAGAGCGCACTGATCAGGGCTTCTCTTGCAACCATATTGTAATAAAAACAATCTTATTTTCATCATCAGTAGCTTTATCTAATTCATCTTAGTCCATGTGATATGTACATCTTTCTTTGTAATCATCCAGTAGTCAATTCCCAGACATAACAGATGAGTTCTCATCTTGTTCTTCCAACTGTCAAAGTTTTCAGGATCAAACTTCAAATTTTCCTTCCTATAGAACGTCATCTTCAGGGTCACCTCAAGTTGTTAAACTTTCTCTCAAAGGACCAGAAGCTCTGATACCAATTGTTAGCAATAATAGATCACCAATACAACTGAGGGGGGGAATCAGTTGTATGCCATAAACTTTTACTTTATAAACCAAACGATAAATGCAATATTGAACACAATAATAACAACACCATAACACAACCAATTGTTGTTGAGGAAACCATGTTAAGGGGAAAACCCTAGTGGGAATTAGCACCCAAAAATAATGCACAGAAAGTGTAGTATCCCTGTTAGGAGATTTATCCCTATTAGGAGTTTATTATTACATACAGTACACAGTCCTTGTTAAAGGACATACCCTGTTAGGAGTCCAGAGAACAGCAGGCTCACTACCCAGGGTCACTGCCTAAATCCACCTTCAGGACTAACTGTCTGAGATACAAATATACAAAGATATAGTATCAAGTGATTTGACTGATAGCAACAAGCTTTGCTTAAACAGTTCCAATGAAGTTCATCAATCACTATCTCTACTCTACATCCAACAGACTTCTCAAATACAAGCTCGCAGCTTCCACACTACATTCTCATCCTTCCTTATCAAGAAAACAACTCTCCTTTATACAAGTTTACAATAAGCAATTAGGTCGGCCAAATAAGACTTCCCCAATGCACAAACAATTACATAACCCCTTGCTAAGATACACACAGTACCTTGAACAAATAAACATTAATTACAAAACATCAAATATAGTCCAAGACCCGTAATCCATGCTATTACCTGATCGAACAACAACAGTTACCGAGGACTTCACCCATGCTCGCACCCATGCTATCAGTCAAATTACACATGCTCGCACCCATGCTATCCACAAAACTCAGAGACTAACACTGCCATAATTCTTTGTCACTGTTCTGCAAACAGTCTCCACCAAAACTGTTGTAACTCAAACAAACATAAACATAAACTCAAGCAACCTTAGTTATAAGATCCCAGCTTGTCCCTTAATACATATTTGTGCTCACATCCTCTGAGAGTTCGTACAGTGTCCGTACACGACTGTTAGTCTTGCCCGTTTCTGAGACAACCAGTCTGACTGAGACTTCAACTGAACATGTGTTGACATCAATAAAAAAACATGAATGTCAACAACTCCAACAGAAACCAATTCCAACAGTTGGAACCAATGATATCATTATTTGTAATAAGTTTCCTTACCGATTCCCATGCTTTCCAAATGGATCTGAAAAACAATAGACCCTGCTGGTTTAACTGGAAATCGCCCAGCAATAATATCACTGCAAGGAAGATCTGTCCATGAAAGCCCTTGACTAGGTACTGATTTAGATATATTATGTCTGATTAAAACTTTCCACAGTTCATTTCCTTGCAAGGCTTTAAAATCCATCTTGCAACAAGGGAAATCCCCATAGTTTTGAGATCTTTTAGTCTCAATCCCCCTTTAGGCTTTCTCATAGTGCACCAAGGCCACCTAACTGCATACTTCTTCTTCTTGCCCTTTCCATCCGATCATAGAAATTCAATGACCATCTTTTGGATGACATTGAATTGGTATTGATTAAATAACCATGCAGAAGAGTAATAAATATTATATGAAGAAAGCATTTTTTGGCAAACTTGAATTCTACCTGACATGGTGAGAAAATGATTGTTCCACCTTTAAAAATTTTTATCAAGCTTTTCCTTTATCCAATTCCACGTATCTTTAAGGTTTGTGCTGAAAGAAAATGGGATACCCAGGCATCTGACCTGGTGTGAATGACCCCCCCAGCCAATTTGGTATTTGTCAAACCACTCAGGTGCCTTATAATCCCATCGAAGCATTACATACTTAGTGAGAGATATTCTACTCCCTGAAGCCTCACAAAACAAATATATTTTACTCATTAGTGCCTCAATATTATTCTCAATCAACTGGATTAGTATGGTGCTTTCATCAGGAAATTGTACATTGGATAATTCCTCCCTGCTAGGGAGAATAACCTTGTGGACTCATGGAGATAGTTGATCATCCCTCAATAGACAGAATATGGCATCCACAACAAGGAAAAATAAAGCATGCGCAAGTAGACATCCTTGTCTGATGGATCTAGTCAGGTAAAAGGGGTCTGACCTTGCACCATTCACCTCAATAATTGCATGAGAATCTGCCATTAGATTTTTAACCACATCACAAAATTATCTCGGGAATCCCAGTCCTTCAAGCATCATAAAAATAAAGCTCCACTATGCCATGTCATATGCTTTTTCAAAGTCAATGAGGAGCATAGATATATTTTTCTTAGATTCTTTAGCCCGGTTCAAAGCTTCCCAACAAGTAAGAAAATTCTCCATAATATATCTACCTTTCACAAATCCTATATGTGTGGCATTAACCACCTTAGGGGGGGGTGGTTTCTAACCTCTTAGCAATAACTTTGGCCAAACTTTTGTAAGAAACATTAAGGAGAGTGATAGGCCTTCATTTTTTTAGTAGAGACCTATCTCCCTCCTTGGGGATGAGTTTGATGAGCCCTATATTTATCTCATGCCCCAAGGATCCTCCATTAATTGCTTCTTTATAAAGACCTAGAAGTTCTTCCCCAATCCAATTTATGTTTTGTTTATAGAGCTCAACTGGTAGCCCATCTAGTCCTGGAGCTTTATCATTTCTCAAGGCCATGATGGCATTATTAATTTCTTCCAAGGTTATTTCTTTGCTTAAAGCAGTTGAGTCATCTTCTTCCACCTTCTTAGGAATCAAACTCAAGATTTTTTTTTGTCTTGCTCTTTTTCACTACTATTATCCTCTGATGTAAAGAGCCTACTATAAAAACATTTGATGGCACTAAGTATTTCTTTCGATTGTGTGATGTGTCTATCATTGTCCCAAATATTGTCAATATGCTCCTTGGCTTCTTCGGTTTTGAGCATTTGAAATAATTACTTGGAGCCCTTGTCTCCATGCTTAAGCCAATTAAGTCTAGCCCTTGTTTTCATTCCTAGAATTTTCACATTTTTTAATCTTCTTGAGATCATTTTTGGTTTCATACAGGACTACATTAGCTTCAATGTTAGAGGGATCTTCTTGCGATAATTCCTCTGCTTCCACCAAGGTGGAGTGAAGTTCAGTTTTGCACTTCCTCGTGTCTTTTTCTTTCTAATTTCCAATCGTTTGAAACAAACCCTTCCATGTTAGTGTGTTTTGATTTCATCTCTCTAAGTAATTGTGAAGTGTGGGATTGGATTTATTAATGCACCTGATAATGTTAACTGCTTGCATCACATCTTCATCCAATAGGAGTTTTACATTAAGGGTGAAAGACTTCCCCCTCTCTCTTTGGTCACTGTGAGTGGAGCCCAGAATGCACGTAGAGATGATAGAGTGGTGGTCAGATAGGGTGTGGGAGTCACCCTAACTCCCCCACCCAAATCATCCTTTTTTAATTGAATCACATCCTTATTGGCATAAAACCTATCAAGTTTGGAGTAAATTATCTTGCTACCTTGCTGAAAATTGCACCATGTAAACCACAGACCCTTATAAACCTTCCTAGTTTCAGCCATGGGGTCAAAAAGTTTAATTTTATTAATCATTCCCAACCAAAAGAATTTGTCTTCCCCTTTCCATTCAAGCTCGGAGCCACCTGAATTATGTGAGGGTGTTGAACTATCATATTAAAGTCACCACCAAGAATCCATGGGACGTCATCCAACTGGGATATCTATTTCCACAACTCAAGTATTTCCCTGTAGTAATTAGAGTCACAGATTGAGGAAACTCCAATCTTACCCTCCTTAGTTTCTACCATGATCTAGACCATTCAGTTACATGGGGATCATCCCCATTTAGAAATATGTTTACCCCATTTACTGTTAATGAGGATTGCAAACCCACCCTTACCCCTACAATGATTGTTCTTCAAGGGTATGGCCTCTCTCCAAATACACTTGAAACACACATCAAGGTTAAAGCCAATTGCTTTGAGCTCCTGCAGCATGAGAAAGTTTATCTATGGGAATTTAAAATCTTTTGACTACGTATTTCCTATCTAGGGACTCTAGGCCCCTTATGTTCCAAGATATACACTTCAATTTCATTGGCTATCCTTATGATTCCATGTCTGTGGGTGGTTGAAAAGACTTATAGCACTTAGGAAATTGACATTTAGATCCTTTTGCAATTGTCTTGGATGAAAGTGATCCAACAGCACTTACTCTTTTCTTTTTAAATAATGCCACATCACCAGATCATGTTGAGGAGGTATTGTCCCTCCTAATTCTCTTCTTCCTCCTAATGTCTGGTTTGGGTTTACTCTTCCAGTCCTCAATTTCACAATTGGATCTAAACAACCCCTGTCAAGGTTAGGCTCACCAAAGTGGTCTACAATAGGCCAATATTGGATTCACCCTGTTTGGTTTTATTGGTATGCTCATCCTTATCCATTTGAATGTCAACAGAGTGATCAACAACAACAAAGGGGCATGAGCTTGACTGCTCATTCACATGGGTAGGGATGAGCATCTCCGTACCAACATCCAGTACCATGGTGGAGCCACTATTGTCAGTGTTATCATAAACTATGGTGGGCTCAACCCTCACAGAGGGGGTACTCTAAGATAACCTATTGTCACCACTTCTTACTATTGGATGATCGGGATAAATTTGAGTTTCTATTGTTTTCCTGATATCATAGATTTTCCTTATTTTATCCACCACTAATTGCTGAGCATTCTTGGTTTTGCATGCATTTGAATGAATGACTGAAGGAGATGAGGGCTCAAATGCCTTGGCCAAGGATGAGATAGAAGTAGGTGCATTAGCACAATTAGAATCCTTAATAGCAGCATGCATTATATCTAACTCCGTAGCAATGGAGGAGCGAGGAAGAGATGAGGTAGACGGAAATGAGCAATTAGGAGGAGAGATGGGAGGAGAGGTTGAGGATGGAGGGTTGGGGGCATTCGAGGGAGGTCGGCCTGGGTCAGGAGGAGGAATGGGGGCCGATTGAGGATGAAGAGTCGGGAAAGAACATGAGGGCTTGGGGTTTGGAGCCTAGAATTTACCATCCTTTTTCTTATTTTTTAGAATAGGGCAACTCTTTCTCACGTGCCCCTCTTGTTTACACGGGAAACAAGCATTAAGACCCCCTAGAATTTCCAAAGGGCATTCAAATTGTTCATCTTCCAAGTCAATGACAAGGAGATTTGGAATGTCAATGCTAGGTGTAACAACAAGGAGAACCCTTGCATCCATATGCAGGAGAATCATTTGAGTCTCATTAGTTCTAAGCACAGTTCCAATGGAGGCAAGAGTTTTGGGAATCCAACGCCATAACAATTGTGGAACATTTTGAATAGTTATCTGTCTGGAGGTTGAAAGGGTTGCAACTTCTTGAACATTGGCTTCAGGGTTCCACTCGATGGCCCTAAAAGAGGCACCACCTATCGACCATAATTCCTTTTTGAGCTCTTCAGATTGGCGACAATGGTCTTTAAATAAAATAATGAACAAGCCCTTTTGTATCATACGGAAGAAGGAGAAAGTAAACCCTAGTTTTGCACCAATATCAAATGAACAATTACTAATAAAATTCCTAGCGAGCATCTTAGAGGAGTCTAGTGCAGAAAGAAAAATCACAATGTTTTTGAGCCTAGACTTCTCAGAGATTAATTATTTAGTCATTTTGGCATTAGGAACAACGAATAATGAAGTACTAGGGTGTTTGCCTAGTCCTACATCTTCTTGGTCTGCTTGGGAAGGACCTCTAGCAGCGAGAAACATGACCCCTCAGTTTGCTTCTAGTTTACCCACCACCGTTACCTTGAAAGATCTCGAATCGTCACTCGCAGGACAGGGAGCCAAAGCAGTTTTACCAATAAATTCATCTCCCATAACCCAAAAAATGCACAAAAAAGGGATAAACTAAATGCAGATTACGACTATAGTGTGGAGAAGCCACCACCGTGTGGGCAGAGAAAATCCTCCCTCGTGTGAGAATGGCTTCTCCAAAGGTTCGAACAAGTTGCACAACCTTTTTTGGACACCAAAATAGTATATAAAAAAAAAATTGTAATCGCCCAATAGATTTTTGGGAGGTTTTAGCTCATCGATTTTTAATTATTAATTGATGGTTTTAGGTTTAGTATCTCTTATGTATTATGTGCTTGAAATGGAAATTGAGTCTAGAATTGTATAGATAAAGTGTAAAAATTTCCTCAAATCTCTAATTGGTGATACTCCTAGGAAGGCTTGCTCTACAAATGTATAACACTAAAACTTATAATACATGCATTAAACCTTTAAAACCTACATGTAAAAACACACAAAAAAAAAAAAATCAAACAAAATTAGTAGAATAGCATAGGTCCCATCGTGCTAGAATGAAAACAAGGAAAATAAACAAAACAAACAAACATAAAGCTTCCACAACATTTTTTTTTACCTTGTTTACATTGCTCATTTGATTGAGTTGAAATTAAGTGGGCCCTTTAAACTCCATTTGATGTGCTTAGATTATGTAATGAATATAATTGTATGAATGTGGATTGTTCTCGATTACACCAAAATAACAATAGCTAAAGATTTGGTGTAGAAAATAGCAACATAAGTTTAGCATAAAGGTGGACTATTAAAATAGAAGAGAGAAGCCTCATATAATAAATTTCAATGAGAAAAATCAAGAGCCAAGCATGCAAAGTTGATGGAAGGTTTGGATTTGAGGATTATGAAAACATGGATTGAAGACTTAGTAGAGGGGAGAAGGAGACAAGTTTCCCACGAGGTTTAAGGGAAGGTATGAGCAAGACGTGCAAGATATATGGAGGCTGCACTTAGGCCAATGGGACAAAGATGAAGTTGACGCTTACAAGTTTAAATGCTCACACGTGTGAGCAAGAAATGTAATGAGTAAGTATGCTTACACAAGTGAGGGTGTGAGGGGGTGGGGATACATGTCAAGTGATGGCAACTTTAGATTTTAATCCTAATGAGACTATTGGATAGATATGATTAATAGTTGGAAGACTAGGTTGAGGTGGAATTAAAAATTAAAAAAAGTTAATATAGTCTTAATAAATCTTAATTAATCAATTAGGTTTAATTAATTAATCAAGTTAGATGAATTAAGGACTACGGTTAAAAATAAATTGTTTAGTTAACTACAAGTATATGGGATGATAAATTTCAATTGTCTACAAGACATTTGATATTGTACTGTAGGATGTGATGTTATAGGCTTGGATTCATGTACATGGATTTGTACATATTGGACTACTTCATTATCATTTCTTGTTTCTAGATTTGATTGTGTTTGAATTTACGAATCGACATTTCGGATCACAATTTGTGAACCATCATCAAGATGAAAAAGAAAGCTTAAGGACATGAAAAATGATTAAATGTATGATTTAGGGTCACAACGCATTTTTTGAACATCACTATTTTCATTATATTTATTATGTATCATTTAATTAATGATTATAAAGTTCAACATTTTGTTGTCAATGATTATCAGTTTTTGCACGTGTGTTTCTAGATCACTTTTTCGATTGATGCAACGTATTTTGATAATATTTCATCTATGTTATATAACATTAGGAATATATGATATGCTTTGGCTATCTTATATGGATGGGTATGCCTAAACTTTTATTGAGTGTGGATGTACAAATTTAAACCCAACGGTGGTTAATTGGAGATTGTTTGGTTTTAGAAAATATATTGTGAATCCTATGTCTCACTCAATTGAGTCCAAACCCATGTGTTTGATTGCATTCAAATATTAAGATATTGATATATTTAAATTTGAAATTGTGCTTGTTGTGTGCGCTCTCTATTGTGCCCATATTAGGTGGATAGCATATAGTATTTTATTCTATGATTCTCAATGTTAAATTGTATCTAGAATAGGTATGTTTTATTTAATTTTGAATTATGTACTTCAATTATTGGGATATATATATATATATATATATATATGAAGGTGATTCAACTTGTATCGGGAGTGATCTAGAGCTATCAGGAGTTGATCCAGAAAATGACAAAACCCATCCAAAACAGCTTGAGGATGATCAAGGCCATGTTGGGGAAGGTCTAGAGCAATTTGGAGTTGACGGGAGTAAGAAAAATATGAAAATATGAAAATATATTTTTTTGGTATTTCTACATTACAGTAAAATTAGTTCTCTTTGATACCTTTCCAGCAAATCAAACAGTTTTAAATTCTGAGTTATGAGTAGAAAGTTATGGCCTCGCCAAGTTGGGCTACCCAATTTTGTGGTTTTCAAGAGATTTGTAATTCTATTTATGGTTTTTATTTTCTAGAGACTCTTCGTTTCAAATTGGTTGGGTCCCTAAGACTGTTGGGATTCCATCCTTGTGTTTAAAACTCCTTTGAATAAATCAATTGGTGACTTTTGAGATGCACAACTCTTGTTTTTTAGTTTATGCTATTGTCCATAATTTTTACAATACTTGAAAGTTTTCGCTTACCTTGTATTGTTTAACGAATTCCTTGCTGAATTCAGGTCATTTGTAACCATTACACTAGCAAAATTTCCATGTTTTTTTTTATGTGATACAAAAAGAGGGATGATGTGCATATTGGGATCAGAAGGGTAATGTTTAAATTTTAAAATAGCTTACTTTGAAAATAAAGTTTGAAGGTCCCATCTAATATCACCAATGGTGGATTTAGGAGATTTGTGGTTTTTGAACTTTTTCAAAAGAGAGAAACATAGATTTCAAACTATGATTGCTTGTTTTATTTTGTATATGTAGTCTCCCTTTTGTTTTTAGACTATGCATCATTAGGCAATGTGCCATGAAATTTCTCATCATTTTTTGTGCATTAATTCTTTGGACTAAGTTTGACTTTTGTATTTTCCAACCTTTTAGATATGAGGATCTAAAACTTGGACTTTATTCTCCATGCCTTAATTTAGTGGGTGTTAGATGCAATGATTGACCTTATAGGTAACATTTTATTTTTGGACCTAAGATTGAATACTAAGGTCACGAGTAGAGTGGATCTATGTTGTGCTTGCAGAACTGGGGATGTCCTAATATGAAGTATTTGTGTGGGTAATATACTGAGATTAAAATGTATTAGGGATTCAATCATCTTAAAATGAATTAAACTAAAGAACTTGAAACATTGCTTACATTAAAGGCCCTACATGAATCACATTAAATGACTCTAGACATCCTTGTGTCAAACACCCTAAGAGAATTGCACAAGAGGGTACTGTTATCATCACTTGCATCACACTAAGAGAATTGTGCAAGAGTAGTACTATGATATAGTTGCACCAAATGCCTTAAAGGAATCATGGAAGGTATTGATGACACTCTACGTTTAAGGCTTAGTAGTGCCTTTCCTATTTTCATCAGGTCATTAGTACCAAATGTGTCCTTGAATTTCTTTCTTGAGTGTGATTTGCATGCTCATTGCTTGATCTTGGTGGTTTTTACCACATCTCATGTGTTATTGGTTGGAGGCCATAACCATTGTTTAGGAATGTGTGTTTTCTTGGTATGTGTGATATCATATTTCCTATCTACCTTTTACTTGCATTATGCTTTCCCAATCATCTCTTGTTTCAAAAGGGTGGGCTTGAAAGGTTGCACATGGATGAGTGGTGTTGTTCCATTGTTGAGGCTAGCAAAATTCTTGGATTTGCTCGGAAAAATATCAAGTCAATTATTTTTGGTAGCATGGTAGACCTCCTTTCTATTTATCATGAAATGTGCAGTTAACTTTTACGACTCATTGAATTAGCTTGTATTGGAGTCATAATTGAACTTGTAATCTAGGATAAATCATTCACTCATGGATGGAAGTTGCATTTGTATTCTTTCGAGTTATTGTTTATGTTATGTTGGATACTAGTACAAATATCAAGTAAATACATATATCTAAAAATGGGCCAAGAAATATCAATTTGGAGCTATTTTATCTACATACGTAAAGATATTATGTTTATTATTAAATATTACTATTTTAGTACGAAAATGCCTATCAAAATTAAGGTAAAGGGTAAGATTTTTTGTTAACATGCTCACACCTTACACTTCACCCATTGATACCATTGCAGAATGCCTCTCAACATTAATTACAATAAAATGGAATCTTGTGTCATACTCATCTTGATATGTTGTGTAGGAATTGTCTATTCTCCATGCTTCCAAGATGTTATCATTTTGCGCATAGAAATGTTTATAATAAGATATGAGTTATGTTTCTACAGAACCATGCCCATTGTTGGGGTTCTTGTTCAACCAATACAAAGCTCATAGGTGTTCAAACATTTGATCCAAGTCATTTTCACTCAACACAAAAATTAAGGAAGTTATGCCTTGTTGATGACAAGAACGTTGCTTGCTAGTTTTTAGACTTGTTAATTTTCTACAATTTGTCTATGTAATTTGGACCACAATTCAATTTACAAGTACATAGTTCAGAGTCTAGGAATTTTGCATGGTGCACAATGTAATTCAAACTCTAAAGTCTACTATGCATATTAGTTTCTATTCTCCAATGTCTAAGGTGAATTTATGAAGAACTTGGGCTTGACCTAGAGAATTCTTCCTTGCAATTTGAAATGCACCATGCAAATCAAACTTTGAGGCCTAAAGTGCTAAATTGACCAAACTTGAGGTTGACAAGAGGATTTGTAGAAGTTGCTTAGTGTAAGATTGACTTTAAGGTCAAAATTATCAATTATCTACCAAACTTTATAGTCCAACATGTAGTTCCCAAAGTTTGGTGCTCAACATGTAAGGACTTGCCCTTGTAGATTGTTATTTGAAGCATGAGGACCAAAGTGTTGATGTGCTAGGGCTTGATGTTGTGGGGTTTTGTAGTTTGCATTTCGCAACTTAGACTTTAAAGTTTGCGGTGTTGCATAGTACAACATACACCCCATGCCCCAAAGTCCCAGCCATGTTAGTTAGGGTCAACTATCTAAACTTCTTGTAATTTAGACCATGAAGCCCAAAACAATGTAGGATTGTCTTATTGGTCCATTTTTTGAGATGCCACGAGAGTGTCTGGGTAGGCAAGTTGTTAAGATTTATAAGTTGGCTTGGAAATCTAACGTTCATCCATATCTTGATATTTGGCCTTATTACGATGTTTTTCTCGTGTTGTTATAAGTCTCCTACTTGTCAACTTGCATTACACATTGAAGTCAAGGGTTTCATTACATGGTTTATGATACCTTGTGCATGAAAGAATGCATTGTAATGTGTTGCATGTTACTCTTGTATCATAAAAAAATCATTCGTCATGTTTCTAACTATTAATATATTGGTCGTAAGCTTTGGGTATTACAAATATTGTCAAAGCTCTAAATACATAAAGATGAATTAAAAATGTGAGGCAAGACCACTTGTTCTTGGGAAGCTACTTTGTTGTACAATGATTTGATCAAAGTGTCAGATCCTCCTAGACCCAATAGAAGTCTCTTTTAATTAAATTTTTGAAGGTCAAAAATTATGAGAAGTAAACCAACAAGATGCATTGATATTGACCCAACCCCTAGGATTCCATATGTTTCTCCATTGTGTTGGAGTAAATATAATTTATTCTAGTTAAGTTTGTTTGGGATAGCTTAATGGTACATGCTAAAATCATTTAATAATAGTTATCTTCTAGGCATCATTATTTAATTTATTTCATCACGCATTAAATATTTTTTTGCAGGGTAGTTGTAAATACTCTTCACTTGTCTATATAAACGAGCTCTTTTGAACATTTGTACATCATAAATGCAATAGCAATTCATATCATAACATTGCAAGTTCTTGTCAAGCATTTGATCTCATTGTTCTTCATTGCTCTAGTTGATAGTTTCCTCATTCGATCCTTCGAAGTCTCCAGCTTCGTGATAGATCCAATCTCTCCAACATTGTATCAAAAGCTTCGTCCAGGCAAATTACCTTCCCGATTAAAGAATTGAACATTCGACAAGAGATCCGACACTGTGAGTAGGTTTGACATCATTCTGGCGTTGAAAATTCTTGGAATTTTCAGAAGTGGCCTCCATTCAATCTGTCGTTCCACCTGTAGCGATATTCATAGCAACACTAGTAACTCTTGTGACTGGCGATATATATAGAAGCATCTATTTCATCTGAAAGCTGCGAATATACATCTCATTACAAACCGATTTGAAGGTTTTCCATTGGCGGTTCAGAACAGTCATTGAAAATTGTGATATAGTCCTTCATTTGACTATTCAACTCCAAGGCAACGATATACTTGCCTGCCAAAATAACACCAACCAAAGGAGAGCGTCATGGTGGTTGTAATCATCCAAAGGTGGCTGCATACATTCAATTTGGTGCAATTTTGATTCAGTTTTTAGAAACAACGCTACAATGATTGTAAAGGCATCAATTTATCAAGGAGGCAATATATTTTTAGCTGCAATATCGTCAACTTGATTGTCTTTTTTCATCAACTTGATCGCCTTTTATCTAAGACCCTTCCATTGCTATGAAATATCAAGGTGGTGTTGCAATGTACTAGTAGTCATATGTCGTCTTCACGTATCCAAAAGGCATCGTTTTATTTTACAAGTTGCGGCACATATTAAAGGATTTGTCATCAGTGATACACACACAAAAGGCTAAGGAAGAAACAACTAGCTCACTTCACAGGAGTTGTGATATATTTGACCTTCCTCTACACCATGGCATTCGTGTAATATAAAAGTCGATACACATCCTTGCCGTGATATATGTTGGGGCCATTTCTCTGACCATGGAACTGCATGTGGGATATCAGTTGGCACTGATTTATTAATATTCAAGAGCTGTTTTTAATAAAGGTTGCCCATCCACGCTGGCGAAGAGGTGTGATTTCTTAATCAGGAGCAAATACTTAATAAAGAACAACCTATATTTAATAAAATTGGCAACTTTGGTGACTACTGCGATACAATATAAGTGGTACATCTATCATTCAGGAGCAAAAAAAAATTTTAATGTAAAGACTGCTCCAAAATTTAATTTTTAATGAATAATCGAAAAGTTCAGCAGTAACACAAAAGAGTTTGAGAGGAAACTCATTCAACTCTCAAACTCAACCAAGTTATGTTTTTCCAAAAAAAGAAACCCTAAACCAGAATGTCAAATGGGCATTGCCCAGAAATAACCAAACAGAAAGCAAATAAAAAAGAGGCCAAAGCAGTGGCAGAGGAAGGCGGAGGGTCTTGCTTGTCATTCATGTCTCCCCAACCGGCAAGCTGAGAAGGCTCGGGGTCTGGAAGAGTCCATCCATCTGCATTTTCTTCGTCCTCCTCCTTGTCATCTCTGCGAGGTGAAATCGCCAGAATTCAGCTCGCTGCAGAGATTCCCCATCTGCTTGGGGATTTCAGCCAGCTCCTAATTGGCCTCCAGCAACCACCTCTGGTTGGCCAACGGATGGAACCACAGGAGGCAAGTCAGGAGCAAATATTAAATAATGAAGGTTATTACTAAACACAAAACAATGATATATCCAAGAGCCAATACATGCTGAGGCGATATTGAAAGGGTATATATAAAGCAGTGTGTCCTCCAGCCAGTAGACAACATAAGGTGGCACAGTCAAATTCTTGGCATCATTGATAGCAAGGATAGTTGTGATTGTCTTCTCCATTGACAATGCAGAAGACCAATATGTTTTTCATTAAGTGAAAACAGGTTTTGAAGGGACTTTGAAACCCTGTACAATATGGTCACTAAAGATATTCAAAGACAGCCCACAACAAGGAACAGATCAAGACCAAAGCAAGGGTTTTAACATCAGGCTCCCTCAAATTTTCTCGCTATCTATGTTGAATAGTTATTCAATATGGGAAATTCTACTCCATCTTGTTCTTCTTCTCAGTCTGGTGAGTATCCCTCCAAGAAGAAGAAGTCAGGTCAGCCTTGCAGATTTTGAAGTAAGGTGGTACATGCGGTCAATAGGTGTTGGACAAGACTAGAGGCTTTAGAGGAGGCCATCTAGCAGCATCACATTTCAGCCCCTCAGTCTTCTTCATCACAGATAGGCAAAGGTCATGCTCTTTTTGCATGGACCTTGCCTTCATCTTCTCCTTAGCGACACAATTTTAGTGGACCTGTCATGTCGCTCCTTTGTCAACATTATGGGGGTGTTTTTATTGTTTGTGATAACGCTTGTTTGGTTCCACGGTTGATCAATTCTTTAGACTATTGGCACTTGTATTTTCGACTAACAATTTGTTCTTACATGGTTAAGTAGTGTCGTTGGGGTCACTTGTACAGACTCATGTGCCATCTACATCTTTGACTAACAGATGTTTTGACTTTGTTTGCCATATGTTCATTGTTCAAATAGTGTTGTTGGGGCACTCATGCAGATCGTTATCTTTTGCATCTTCGACTGACAGATGTTTTATCTTTGTCATTTGCTCATTGTTCAAGTAGTGTCGTTGAGGGCATTCATACAAATTGATCTTGATCATTATCTTGCTTTCAGAGTAGGATCGTCATTCAGCACTGAGACAGTTATCATTTGACAGTTGTCCACATTTTTCTTGTGTCTTAGAGGAAGTTCTTCTGCACTTCATATAGTTTGCATCTCTCGATTTTGGAGAGGAGTTTTTTCCCACGTGGTTTTCTCATTTTCCTCCATTTTGAGAGGCTTTCATTGTACGTGGGTACCTAATCAGACCTAGTTGTCGGGACCTATTCATGCATGCATTTCATGTTTAGAGCTTTTTTCTCCCCCTAAGCTTCACTTAAGGTGAGATGTAAGAGCATGCATATTTGTTGCATTATGCATATTTGCATATGTTGCATTTATTAAGTGTGCACATGCTCAAAAATATTCTCATGCATATTATTATGCCTAATTGAGCACATATTTGCACATTCATGCTCTAGCTTAAGTTCACTTAGTTGAGCCTAAATTTAGGATAGTCTAGTCTAGTTGGAAACCAGTTTAAACATTGTGCATATCATGCACTCCTAGTTTGCCTATCTAGCTCTAGTTTGCTATTTTTAGTTTGAGTTATCTTTTGCATGTTTTTAAGACTATTGTTTTCTACAAAATCAATTGATCTCTTCATTGTACTTCATTCTGCAATCCTGCAATAATTAATCTTGCATATTCTATTTTTTGCACTTGAGGAATATAGCAATTCTTTCTTATTACCCTTACTTGTGGAAGGTGTTTTTGTTTGTTGTCTGATCCTTCAATACTTGAGTTGCAAACTTTAACACAATATAGCAGGCCTCCCTTATTCCAGCAGTAATCCATTGAAAGCCTACGATATATGAGGCATCATCTTATTTTCCATGCAATATAAGTCAAGGCTGCCATATATCTCTAATAGCAACAGAGTTGCTTGTACCGGCACGTTGTGATCTATTCCAAGGTGTACTAGTTAGTGACCGACACCGACATCAACAACTTCCAACAATGGTCAACCGTCATCGATTTTTATTGCACCCCGCCTACCAACTATTCAGGTGCTTTTGTTTTAGCTTCATAAGCTTATTTTTCCAATTTGTCATAGTTGTTATTAACTTTTCAGTTGGCAAATTTAGCATTTGGGAATTGCAAATTATCTTGTTTGGGGGGTGTTCTTCCAATTCGTCTTTTTGTGTTCCAACATATCATGGAAGACCGTAGGATTGAATTGCTCACTCCACACAATTATCACATATGGAAGCTCAAGATGGCACAATTATTGCAATCTCATGGTCGTTGGTAAATGTTGAAAGCCAACCAACTCGAGTTCACTAAGGAAATAGACAAGTTCATTTATAAAAAATAAATTGGATGTTAGATAACTTGTTTCATATTGCTAAGTCTGACACACCTACAAATGTGTGGGATACGCTTGCAGAATTATATGGAAAGGTCAACCAGTTTAGGATCTTGCAGTTACAAGCCAATCTCACTTCTCTCACTCTAGATGCATTCCCACACTTCATGATTTCCTTGTCTGGTTCAAGTTGACATTATCACAATTGAAAGGGCGTGGTCATGAAAAAGAAGATAATAGGTGCATTTTCTTGATCTTGTTTAGGCTTCGAGGTCCATATCAGGTGTTTGCTTCTACCTTCTATTCTACTATGGATGCTATGTGGGATGATCATTAGATGCCATCATTAGGATTTTTGTGATTGATTGACTACGGAGCAGGCCAAGTTGGTTTAGATCAATGCTTTTTCTAAGAGCCATGCTTTGGTGGCTCAATCCTCCAAAGGCAAGGGAAAGAACAAGAACAAGCACAAGACAGAATCCAATGACACTTCCAATACCTTTTTCAAAGAAGTCAACTCAAAGGAGAGACCCGAGTGTTCTTTTTGTAATAAATTAGGGCATAGTGATGAGAATTGTAATAAGAACAAACCCCCATGTAGTTTTTCCAAGAAAGATGGACATGATGAACAAAATTACTTCAAGAAGGAGAATCACGGATTGAGACAAATACTCAAGTTGCATAACATTTCAATCCCTTCATCAAGTTCATCTTCTACCAAACATGAGGACAAATCATCTGATCTCAAAGGAAAGGATCATGTGCCTTGAGTATTACTTACGCACCTAGGTTCTTGATTCCAGCATATCAAAACACATTTCCAATTTAGCTGACAACATGATTCCAGATTCTATCCATCCTCCACCATATCCTGATCTCTTGATAGCAAGAAATCAACGTCTGCATGTTGCTTATGTGGGTGATGTTGACTTAGGTGATATAATGGTTACCGAGGTTCATGTTCTTGAGGTAGCACATAATCTACTTTCAATTTATCATTTTACGTAGACTGGTATCAGTGTCAAGTTCACTACAGATGTCGCTTACATTCATAATGTGGATGACGATCTCCTTGCAATGAGTTTGGTTGATCATCAACACAGAGTGTATACTTTTGACTTTGTTGGTGATGATGTCTCTTATATTCCTTTGACACCTCCATCTAGTATGAGGAGTAATGGAGTTTCTCTTTATGGGTTTGTGAACCTTCTCATGACTCAACTTCGTGCTACATCAAAGTTGATTGTTGATATGGATTCAAGGAAATTGACACATTAGGAGTTACTTGATTCGTCGTGGTTTCAGGATGGTTTCATTTCAAACCTTGCTGACTTAGCCTCTTATTTTTCTACTTCAGATTTGGAGGACATGCTTGAGGAGGTATCTCCTCTTTACATATTCTTATGATGGATGTAATTTTTTGGGGGTATTGATGTGAGACCTCCATACATCACTTCACTTTCTGCATAACTCCTTTTTGGAGAGGAGTTTTGTCCCATGAGGTTTTCTCCTTTTCTCTATTTATGAGAGATTACTTGTATGATTAGTTGTGCATGGGTACCTAACATGGCCCAGTAGTCAGAACCCACATATTGCATCTTCATATTAGTCTTGCATCATTTGCAGAATAGTTTCGCTCCCTAAACTGCACTTAATGGGGGTGGTTGGAGTAAATATGACTCTAATTAAGTTTACTTAGGATAGCTTAATGGCACATGCTACAATCATTTAATGATAGTTATTTTAGTGTCATTTAATTTATTTCATCATGCATTAAATATTTTATGTAGGGTAGTTGTAACTACTCCCTCCTCACTTGCCTATATAAGCAAGCTCTCATGTACATTTTTAAATCATCAATTCACTAGCAATTCATATCATAGCATTGCAAGTTCTTGTCAAGCATTCAATCTCGTTGCTCTTCATTGCTCTCTTGTGGTTCATAGTTTCCTAGTTCGATCCCTTGAAGTTTGCAACTTCATGATGGACTTCAAATCTCTCCAACACAATGTTGGTGAATTTTTGGTAGGTTTTCTACTAGCAACTATTTATATTCTACGCGTACTATATATTTATGTAATCCATTATGCCCCCATGCTAATCTATCTCATTCATTTAAGACTATTTGTGAGTCATAGATTGTCATATACATCCCATTTAAGAGAGTTTTGATGCCAAGTAGAAAGGTCCTTTCATTTCCTAGAATTTAAACTCTCCACAATCTCTTCAAACCAATAATCCTTGATCATCATTATCTTGCCCCTCATGAAAAAGATTAATAATTTGTTTATCTGAAGAAACTAAGATTAGTGGTGGTTATTGATTCCAAGCATTTACAAAACACCTTTGATTAAAGAGCATCCCCTCTAAAGAGACTCCCACATTATCGGCACTTTTTATCTAATTGATGTTGACAAACATCATATAAAGAGGCATCTTGAAAGTTATTTTTACTTAAAATATGAGCTCAATGCCCACATTGCTTTGTACAATGCCTTCCATAAAGTTTAATCTTTTATAAATTCCTAGAAATCTTTGGTTTTTTTATTGATCAGAGCAGTTAACAAGAATATAATGGCAATTCAAGTAGAACTCCAAAAGAAGAAGGTAAGATGTTATGTAATGGACATCTTTGCTTTTGCAAAAAGCACAATATCTCAATTAACTATGTGCCACCTGGCTTTATTTTTTGGTATTAACTACAAATTGCCTTTGAAAATTGTCAATCTGCTTTAAAATCGATTCCAGGGTAGTTAGAACTGAAAACATGTAAATATGGAGAGCTTGCTGGACTAATTTAACAAGCTTAATTCTCCCAGCTAGAGTCAAACATCCCTTGTCCATGAGATCTTTCCATTGTTCTCTTCTTAAAGGTTTGACTGACAAGGGGATGCCCCATTATTTCAGTGGAAAATATACGCTGTTAAAGATAAAATTTCAGGTATTCCTCCTTGCATATGATTGTTGGTATGAAAGAATACAATCATTAATTTATCATTGTTAACTAGCCTGAAGCTGGCAAATAAGTAATCAAACATTGCTTAAGGTTGAAGGGTTGTGTAGATATAGCTTCTTTCGTCATTAGAGTGTCATCTACAAAGCATAGATAGGTTATGGATTGCATCCTTTCACCACTTTTCACTCCTTCGAGAATTCCACTCATCTTTACTCTAGTTTAGTATCTACCCTGACATAAACGTTGCTGAGAATTGAATTCCATTGAAGGCGACCCATTTAAGAGGGAACCACTGCCCACATCAGTGTTGTGAGAAAAGACCAGTCTGTGCAATCTTTTCTTTTTGAATCTTGACACATTAAGCTTTGTAATCATTATGAATTTCTTATATTTCTGCTTTAAGAAATAACAAAACCCAATCCATTATGCCTGCCCCTACAAATCCACCTTGCTCTCAAGAGATGAGTTTGAGAAGGAATTTCATGCAATCAGCTATTTATTTGCTATAATTTTATTAGTTGTGTTACATAGAGAAATTCGCCTATTGTCATCATAGACTTTAGCCTCTCTTTTAGGAATTTAGACAACCATTGAATTATTTAACGCCAAACATCTAATTGAAATGCCAGGATTCTTCCTCCGCTTAAAGAATGTGATTAACCACCACATTCCTTAAAATAAACCACTCTAACTCTGTTGGGACGAGGAAGCTTACATTTTGGCATCAAAAGAACAACCAACTCTAATTCCTCCTTGTGGTTGGAAGTGTTGAACAACCTCGGATAACTAAGAGGGAGGGGGTTGAGGGGGGGAAGGGGGGATGGGGGGGTGAATCAGTCCCAAGATAATTTTAAAACTTTAACTTGTGTCGGTAACAATGTTGATTCAATCTGATAATTAAAGTACCGATAAACATGAAAGCACTAGAGAAACACCATGCACAATGGACACCAGATTTACGTGGAAACCCAAGGTGGGAAAAACCACGAAGAAGCTAATTCTCATGAATAAGAACACCGGTTAAGGTGATTTGTACAATGCTCACTGCAGGTAAGGCTCACTGCCGGTCGGGCTAACTGCCCCGAATACAAAACAACTATCACAGCCAGTACAAAAATGATTCTTACAAACAAAACTTGAACTAATGAAATTGCATCTGTACATGCATGGATTCAGTTCCGATGAATGATAGTCACTGTCAATGGCATATCCAAACCGAGATCTTCTGCCAGTCTTTGATACACTTCTGCAAAACCTTTCTGTCACCACCTTCACTCTATTATCAGTATTATCCTTCGTACTTCTTATTCGGTTCGCACACTTCGCCACATAGACATACTCGTATCATACCATCTTCAGTATTCACACCTCTTATACACACTCGGATTCAAAAAATGTTCTCTCTCTATATATATACATATCCGATGAACTTATAAACATATGTCGGCCTAGCAAAACATGTCGGCTTGAGTACAAAAGAAAATATCAATGAAGATCTACACGCTAGCACCAGACCTAAAGAATAGGTCACACATATGAGAAATGCATACCACGCTACCATAGGACCCAAAGATAGGTCTTACATAAGATAACCACGTTACATAGCTTAAGCACCGAAGATAAATATATTATGGGGCCGATGAGAATGCCACAACCAAGACCATGTGTCTTGATCACACAAAATTCAGAACCAACCGAAGAGTAGCACCAAGAAGCAACGGTTAAAGATTGAATACAATTGTTGTACCAAAATTCTCGATGCACAGCATGAATGACCAGATAACAAAGGATACCCGAAAAGAACTCTGAACATAGCAGCCATCCAAACTTCATCTGTAGGATAACCAAAAAGATATACCGTCATTACCGTACCAAGGATAACCATCCACAATATTTGTTGACATATAATACTACATAAGATAGACCAATTTTGTTTGTCACTCGAAGCATAACCAACCGGTACACCAGTTTTGACATCAATGACAACAATGCCAATAGCAATATCTCAACAAGAAGATCCTGGTCACTCAATATATTTGGTATTCAAGATAGAATTTCCTGCTGCTCTTGGAAGCTATTGGGGATAACAGATTAGAAAAGACTACTATAGTATTCCATTGTTGCCCTTCAAATATCATTCTTTAGTATATAGTATATGCACTTACTTCTTATCTCAATACTTGAATACTTTCAATAAGGAATCGACAACCTTTGTACTGAAGCACTTGTGAGAAAGAAAGAGGTATTAAGGTGATACTCTTTAACCCGTCGATCCCTTCATGGTTGCTTCAACTTAAGTTCTCTATATTTCAATTCTTCAATTTGTTAAAGGTCGGCAGCTAAAGGTACAAGATATAGGTTGAGTGGTTGTTTGCTCTATCTGTTGCAGATGTATCTCTAATTCTTTCCTTTTGGTACTAGGATTACCAAAGTGGAATTGTTTCCAAACCTTCAACTCTTGTTTCAACTTCAACTATTTCAAGCTTCAGCACACAAAGTTGTACCATGTGATGCAGTGCCTCCAGTCCATCTCTTCTCAACAAGTTCCCTAAAGGAGGGATCTCTTATCCACATTAACTCAAATAAGAAGGGAACATTTAAAGGTTTCTACATCTTAGGAGATTCAAATGTTATTGGCCAATGATCTGAACCAGCCCCAAGGAGAAGAGAAGAAAATTGGATACTCACTTGAATAATCCAATTCTCACTAGGGATGAATCTGTCTAGCATTCTGCATTTAAAAAATCCCTAATTCTCGTGTTAGTCAATGTATAACATCCATTTATTAAGAGAATATCACCAGATCTTTATCATCTAATAAGTTAAAACTGATGAAATAAAGGTCTTGGTTGATCTAAGTTCTTTATCATCTCTTTATTAGCCAAAGGCTTCATTGTCATGGAATATTCTGAATTTCATTTGAAGGGATGTCAAGTCTTCCATTGTGCCACTACTCTCCAATTTCATTGGTTGCATAGACTCCTATGAAAAAAGGAAAAGAACCCTTTATTTACTCTCCCAAAACATTTTATCCATAAAGGACCCGAAGTACCCCTATTATATTGATCACATAGATTGATTTAAGACTTCATAACATTAGAACCACCCCAGAGTTACTATGGCAACCAAATTAGCTACTTCACAACCCTTCCAAGGTCTTGTTGATGTGTGTTTTATGACCCACCAATAACAGAATAAAATACCAAGGTATCTTATCCTCTCTTGAGCAAAATCCTGTGTATGCTAAGATTGTGAAAGATCATACAGGTGACTCCAAGGTTCTTTACTCTCAGGTCTTGACTTGTGGATAAACTCAATGGTTGATGTGATATGTTGGTATCACAAAGGGACTTACGTTTAAATTGTTCTTCACTTCTTCTGCAATGTTGACTGGAACTCCATCAGATATTGCAATCCCATGATGCTTCTTCTTCGAATGACACAACTGAAATGAACAGAAATTAAAGAGGAAAGGGTTAGAAGGATCTAAACCTACTCCTAAAGGTAATGATATCAATAGATAGTGCTCTAGTGGACAAACTCCCAATAACCAAGCTCTGCTTCGCCAAGATCAACTACAACTCCGCAAGAACTCGTGCAATCTTCTAAGGGTTATGCAAAGAATTTTCACATCACACATATTCACCAACATTTTGAACAATGAATACAGTAATAGAAGTTAAACATCCATATAAAGGGGGGCTCGGGCTAACTTTACACAACAGTTTACAATCAGCAAACTACCAAAAGTATGAGCCAGGAAAATTCATCAAACACCATTACATTTCTCTATTGAAATCAAAGCACTTTATCTAAGAAATCTATTTTACTCTAAGGGAGGGAACAATGAAACCATGCAAGTACCAAAATACATCAAGTAATCACCATGAAACCAACAATGAAAACTCTATAACCTTGGTGGCTCATAGCAACAATCTCAAGATTCACTGCTTTACAAATGAGAAATGAGGCCTTTTCATAGGTCCTTGATTACAATGAATGGCCCGGATTGAAACAAGACTGATGGCCCAGATTGTGCCACCTCAGCCCTAATTAGGGTTAGGGCAAAGAAAGAGAATCTACAATTAATGCACGGGTCCACACAGATCAATGAAGAGAAAACCACTTCCTTAATGGGGTAATAAATGTCCACTATGCATGTTCATCCAGTAGGAGAGGAGTGAAATGTGTAAATGCAATAGAAATGAAATTCAGATTTAAATATAATTGAGAAATAATAATTGAAGTATTTTACCTTTGCTGGAATCTGAACATACGATATTCTGAATGAATAATATCTCTGTTATTCTGAATTTACTGGATGAATAGCACTTATCGATTTCGGCGTATTCTCCTATTTCATCTTACCGTATATATATATTAATGATTTAACTTGGGAGAGGCCACGTCTATCAAGGAGTCACGTCTATGATAGACGTGACTCCTCAAGGAGTCACGTCTATTATAGACGTGGCTCTTCATTTAACATTGTTTACGCAGCAGTAACCCGTAATGAAATACAGTGACATACAAACCGATAATAATCGGTTTTGCATAACATATGTTGTGATAAGTTAATCGACGGTTTTAGTCGATACTTTCCAATTCGGCAGTAAACGATAATACTATATTCGATCAGACTTATAATTAATGATAATTATTATCATTATTAT
>MU223273.1:257209-271756 GCA_018584345.1 Thuja plicata
TAATTTCCGGAGTCATAAGGGACCTAAAGCATTAAACGGAGAAATAAGGAGTTGGCTGCAAACTATTTGACAAAATTCCTATCAGCAGTTGGTTTAGTTTTTGGGCATTCAGGGGTGTCCATTACATACCAACACAACTTTACAGAATCAGCTCCATAACAGTTGCTTTACATTATGCAAATGAAAACCCACCTTTAAGGTCATATCACGTGGACTTAGCAACAACTCAGTGAAGCTAAAAAGTTACGAGCAGGACCCATACTCTGGAAAAACTTAGAATAGAAAATACACAAATTTAAATTAAAAATTTGATAAAAACCCATAATTTTCATTCACAAAAATTCCACTCACTCTACATTAAAATAACTTTAATTATAAAAAACATGTATCAAATAGGAAAACATCAATGTGATGGGATGTAAAACATCAACCAATGTACAACTACAGACAATGGCATATTGTGAGTAACTGTTGACTTGGTACTTGGTGAAAATTTCAGAAATTACTCACAAATTAGCAATTTTACTGGTTTTCACAGGTTTGCGTCAAATTTAGGGTTACTTGGCCACTAAGGAAAAATATTGTTACTATGATCACTTAGTGGTCACTGGATTGTTAATGAATGGTTATACTACAAAATTGAGACATTATAATTTAATAATTTGAATAAGTAGCAATAAATAGATTATAATAGCAGATATGAAGAGAAAGATACAGGACCCCAGACACTAAACGGGTCAACCTGGTTTTGGAAACAGTGGAATTCCCTTGCATCTGCTAACTTGGACAACTTGTCATTCAAACACATGGCCAATTCCTTGGCATTCCAATTATATATTAAAACAAAGTATTGTCATGATGTAATTGAAAGGAAGCTAAGGTGCAGAAAACGCTTCCTAACACTAATCTAGTGGGGGAGATCTAATGCAAATTTTCTTTACAAATCTAAACTGTTACAAAATCAAAAACACATTCACAAGGAGATAATAACATGCATAAAGATTATACCAGAGAACACATGATATATCGTGGGGAAAACCCTTTCGGGAGAAAAACCCCACACTCCAAAAGCACAGTACTTTGTATTATTGAAACAACAATTACAAGACAATAGCAGTAAATTGCTTCTTCAACAAGAGTCTTCAACCAACAATCAATTCCGACAGCATAACACTTCGCCTGCAAACATTATATTACATTCTTAGCTCATACTTTCCAAGGCTACCCTTTTATAGAGAAATACAACACGAGGTAGCTTCTAGATTGTAATGTCCCCTCCTTAGACAGCTCAGTTGACAACAGAGGTTGGCCTACTACCCGAGTTACCGTAGGTCAGCAGTATGGATAGGGGACCCATCCAGAGGTTTGTGGAGCTATGCAAGAGCTTTATGAGCCATTTTGAGCAGTTTGGGACAATCTCGTAAAATTTAGGAGGGATTCCTACTTTTTAGGGATTGACTAGAAGTAGATTGCAACGCACTAGGGGACCTCCGAGATCATTTTGGAGACTTTGGTTGCAATTCCTATTTTTTAGGGGAGATTGTCGGTTCGCCTATAGCATTTAGGTATCATCCTTGGACGAGTGGCATCAGTCAAATTTCAGTTTGGAGTTGAAATGATCAGTTTATGAATAAATTAAAAATAATTAAATTATTTCCTAAGTTATTTTAAAATTAAATAATAATAAAGTAATTTAATCAAGTCACTTTATATTATGATAAAATATAATAAAAGGCCCCATGGCATAATTTCCTAGGAGATGGAATTATAAGTTATATTTAAAAAGGGGGGCATTTTGTCATGGTAAATGAGGCCTTGGAGTTTGAATTTCATAGAGGAGAATAAAATAAAATAAAATAAAGTGTTATAAAATACTTTAAACATAAATTATGAGAAACCCTATTTAGGTTTGAATTTCTTGGAGGGAGAATGAAAAAGAAATAAAAGAACTTTTGGGGAGCCATTCTTGATCATCGAAGTTATTATTTTTCACATCAACTATTGAAATTTGAGCTCTGAGAAGGGTTTGAGCAACAAGCAGGCTTCCAAAAACGAAAACTCTTGGAAGTGGAGGAAGTTGGACGAAACCTCAGCTTACCTAGTGACAGTTTTCATCACAAATCAGAACTATTATCAGAGAGGTATTGAATTATTAAGAAGAAATCTTGAATCAGAATTGTGTAGGGCAGTTAGAGTGTTTAGAATTGTAGATTTGAGAGTTGGCAGCAGATTTATGTTATTTCTTTTATTTCCATCCAAGCCGTACAGCAGCATTGAGTGGTAGGGTTTCATTTTGGCATCAATCTCAGAGAAGTATATCAATATACCAGACTGGTTAGTACATAATTTCTACTCCAGATTGCAAAACAGTGGCATCCGTATAACCATCATCTTTGATCATTTTCTGAACTGAAGCCAGTTGTACTGCCCGAGGCAAAATTCCAAGTACTCCAGGTTGGACGTTAGGGTTGGAGAAGCATTTCAAGGCAAATCAGGGCAATCTTTCGGATCAGACATCTTAGTTTTGAGCAGCAGATCTAATTCAGGAGTGAAGAAAGTTGTATGCAGAAATCTAATCGGTGGTCAAGCTTGCTACGGGCTGTATAGCCCTGGTATGGTTATGATAATAATTATTTGATGAAATGAAAGTCAGAAATTAGTCTCGTTTGAAGTGAATTATTTTCTGTTAATTTATTTCTAGTATTTCTTCATTCTTTTTAGCATTTGCATTCCTATAATTAAAAAATTACCAAAAAAATCAGAAAACTTGAAAAAACCAAAAACAAATCAGAAATTACAAAATACCAAAACATTCAGCAAACTTATAAAAAAATCAAACACATTCAGAATTTCAGTGCAAATCTAGTTGGGGATCTTGTTGTTTTTTGTCATTTGATGCTTCTCGATTTGCCATTTGTGTTGTGTTCTGCTATAAGATTCAATTGTCAGTGATCCGGCCTCTGCACTCTAATCTCTGTTTGTATGAAGCCACCTGTTCACTGTCAAGGATGTTCGAATGAAGTTCACTGCTATGACAGATTCCTTTCCAGAAAATGCTTATGCTAAGAATGAGCTGTCGGATGGTTCTGAGTTTTTTGTCTTTTTGTGTGTCTCTGTTCTTTAGCGTAACTGCTGTCTGGACAGATGTAACAGCAGCAGTTACAACAGCACCCAGCGGGTTCATATATGGCAGCAGCGGGTTCATATATGGCAGCAGCGGTTACAGCAGCACCCAGGTTGCTATCAAGACTTCAACAGGTGTTGAAACACTTGAAGAAAGTTTTAAAAAAACGTACGTTGTTTTTAAAGAAGGATCTCTTTTAACGTGTTGGAATTTTTCGAGAATGAGTGAGCATTCCGAGTCGTTTTTGGTGGGATCAGTTGTAACCGCCAAACGACTATATCCGTCTCCCAAAAATAGTTCGATGTCTGTCACTTCTTTCAGCAGCATCTTTAACAGTAAAGAAGTTGAATCGTTTTTAGGCAGTGCAAGAAACAATATAACAGGGGTCGCAGTTTTTTAAAACAAGATGAACTGTGTAAAACGTTAGTCGCCGTGTATCCAGAAGAGTGCATATATTCATGGGAGTTTTTAGAGTTTAAGAAATTTACGTCTGCAAGGGATAAGTTTTGCAAATATCGGCTATACCAGGGATGTCTGAATGACTTCACCAGAGGCATGAATATCGGGGTGTGTGTTTTGAGAAGATGATTTATAATTCTTTGTATCAGTCCACTTGAAACTTCAGTTTGGTTGCAGCTTTAAAGTTCTGTAATAATCTTGTTGTGTGAGAGCTTTGTGCAAAGGAAAGTTGTAAGATTTCTGAACATCTTTACATTTTCCGTGAAGACATAGATCCTATCTTAGTTCTGTATTTCTCAGATCACCTACAGAAAAAAGGTTGTTGCCTTTTAAGACAGGTTGGAGCATGTTCTGTTATAAGTCTGTGAAGAGTTGTAGCTCTTGGATGTAAAGGGTTGTTGCCCGTTTGAGATTAGTGATGCCGTGGTTTTTTCCCGTCTTGGGTTTCCACGAGATAATTTTGCGTGTCCTGTCTTCTTTGCTGTGTGCTTGATAATTCTTGCTTCTCCTTTTTCAAGTCTGTGTTTTATACTGATTCACCCCCTCCCCCTCTCAGTATTGCGCGTTTTTCAGATCTTTCATAGATGAAGATACAAGATGGGGTCGTGCATAACATTTGGCCCCAATTTTTTACCACCAAAAGACATGCAAATGACATGGGTATGTCTTCAAATGACTCCCCATTCAAACCTCCTATGTTGGGCACCCAAAATTTACAATTTTTAGCTATGACAGATGCTCTTACGCATCTTACAGCTGTCATAAGAATCTGTCATAAATATTGGCATAACTTACAATTGTAAGAGAATCTGTCACAAACTGACTTTGAATAGCATATTCTCTTACAACTCGTCATAACCCAAATTGGGCGCCCAGCTTCTCCATGCAAAAGGTATCTTTTGCCACTTGTCCAATTCATCATAGAATCTGTCATAGGCTGACACTTGTCAAGATTCTCAAAGTGGATGCCTACCTCCACATGTGTGACATATGTGTCATACAGTCATCGCCAAGTAGGATGCCACCAAGCCTGTGGGTCCCACTAGATGACTAGACATTCGTAGGCAATTAATTAATCAAATAGATAAATAAATGCAACAAAAACAATGTTAGAATTTGCAAAGGTAGAGACATCTTAATCCCAACATTTTCCCACTTGTGAAGACCTTTCAAATAGCCCATAGATTAATTGTAAGGGGGCGAGAGGCCCATAGAACTAGAACACCATCTAAACTTCTCCGTGCTCACTGGTTTCGTCAATGTATCTACAACATTTGTCAAAGTGTCAACTTTCTCCAGTTTCACCTTCCCATCCTCTACCATATCTCGAACAAAATGAAATTGTACATCAATTTTCTTTGTTCTGGCATGGAAAGTCGGATTCTTTGCTAAACAAATAGCACTCTAACTGTCACAACAAATAGTAATCAATTCTGCATCAAACAATATCTAAACACAACCGTCTAAGCCAAAATGGCTTCCTTACAAGCATGAGTAGCTACCATATACTCTGCTTCTGTCGTGGACAAAGCAAATACAGCTTGTCGCTTGCTCATCCAACTAATAGCACCACCATACATAGTATAAACATAACCACTGCTGGATCTTCTACTATCAATGTCACCTTCCCAATCTGAATCCACAGATACTCACAGAATGTCGAGGTCCAATAGGATAACCGTGATAACACAAGGAATACTCGGAAATACCCCTCAAATATTTGAACACTCTCTTAACTGCATCCTAAAGCACCTGTCCAAGATTAGCCATATATCAACTCAGGACTCCCGTTGCTTGGGCAATGACTGGTCTAGTACAGACCATAGCATACATAAGACTGCCAACAACACTCGCATGTGGTACACTGGCCATGTCCTCCACCACAGAAGGATATTTTGGACAATCCTCCACAAATAACTTTGTTCCTAATGCAACAGGAACTATCGTAGATCTACAAGCTGTCATGTTGAATCTCTCCAACATTGAATTCACATACTTACTCTAGCTTAACCAAAGCTTTATGTTATCTCTATCTCTTCTAATCTCCATCCCCATAATGTATCTAGCTGCACCTAAATCTTTCATCTCAAATTGTGCTGACAACTAAGACTTCAAGTCTGAAATCAAATGACCATTCCCAAACAATAAGATATCATCCACATACAATGCAATAACGAGAATGCAACCATTATCCATTTTGAAATAAACACAATGATCAGATTTAGACCTCTGAAATCCAAAACTCAACACATAAGTATAAAACTTTTGGTACCACATCCTAGGAGACTGTTTCAAACCATATAAAGACTTTTTCAACTTGCAAACTAGATTTTCTTTACCTTTCACCACGAAATGCTCTGGGTCTAACATAAATTTCTTCCTCCAAATCACCGTGAAGGAATGTTGTCTTCACATCCATTTTCTCGATTTCTCAATCATGAATTGTTGCAAGTGATAACAAGAACTGAATGGATGTCAGCTTTGCAACGGGAGAGAAAATCTCACCATAATCTATTCCCTCAACCTGGGAACACCCCTTCGCAACCAATCATGCTTTATGCTTTTCAACACTGCCCTCAGAACCCAACTTTTTCTTGAACACCCACTTGCATCCCACAGGCTTACATCCTTCTGGCAAAGGTACTAGATCCCAAGTATTGTTCTTCTTCAAAGATGCCATCTCATCATTCATGGCTTCCATTCAAGAATCAGCATCATGTGTACCCATAGCCTAACAGTCCTAGGCTCATCAATGTTAGCAATCAAAGCAAAAATACAACTGGAATCTAACAGTGAATATCCAAACCTTTCTGGTGAATAATCATATCTAGCAGGTTGCTGCCTACCATGAGTAGACCTCCTCAAAGGATGAGGTTGAGGTTCTTCATCTTCTTCTGAACTTTCTGAGCTACTAGAGCTCTCCTTGTCATTAGGTCCACCAGGAGCTCGTAGTTCTTCTTTCTCAGGGGTAGAAGAAATCTGAACTACGTTTGTATTTTGTTTCTCCTCTTTCTCTGGTTGTAGCTCAACAGTGGAAGGTTTCATCTCTCTAAAAATAACACTTTTGCTATAGAAAATCTTCTCCATCACTGGATCCCAAAGCTTGTACCATTTTACACTGACACCATAGTCGATAAAGATGCTTCACAACCAAATACCACAACTCCATAAGTGTCTTATCAACAAGTGTTGATGTAGGAGATCTATTTACCAAATAGCAGGCAGTGGCTACAACTTCATCCCAAAAGTTTTGTTTCGAGGCCAGCACCACTAAGCATATTCCTATCCCTCTCCATCAACGTCCTATTCATTCTTTCTTCAACTCCATTCTGCTGAGGGGTGTATGGAGTTGTCTTATGCCTCTAATTCCATGATCCTTACAGAACTTGTTGAAATATGTTGAGGAAAACCCACCACCATTGCCAATCCTCAAACACTTAATTTTTCTACATGTTTGATTCTCAACAAGAGCCTTATACTCCTTAAACCGACTAAAGACTTCAGATTTACTTCTAAAAAAATAAACAAATGTCCTCCTACTGTAGTCATCAATGAATGATACAAAATACACAGATTTTGAAATCAAAGGAACATTAACATGACCGAAAACATCAGAATGTATCAAGTCCAACAACCGAGAAGATTTGTGAGAACTAGAGTAAAACTGAACACGATTTTGTTTACCATTATGCAGTGTTCGCAAAAATCGAACTCAAGATTGCAATCATCAAGCCCCTCAACAAGGCTTTTATTTTTCAGGGTTTTGAGACCCTTCTCACCAATGTGACCAAGTCTTTGGTGCCATAACATTGTCTTCTCTGTCGATGTTTCATCTCCAAAGCATTGGCACCCTTAGGTACCCAAAAAGCACGACCATCAGATGTAGAAGCAACAGTCCTCTTTGCAGTTCAATTTGACAGTGAGGATGAAGAATCTAGAGCCCTCTTCTTGGACTCCACAAAAGCACTATTGCACTGAACCGTGCATGCATCCAACTTGTACAAGTGCCAATCCAAACACCTTTAGAAAGCACCATAGAACCTCTAGTCATCTTGCATCCTTCTCACGAGAAAACAACTTGCACACCCACATCACTCAACTTACTTACAGAGAGTAGATTTCGTGCCAAACCCGAGATGTGCATAACACCATCGATCCCCTTCACTCTGTCATCAAGGAATCTAATCTTGACTCTTCCATAGCTAACAACCTTCAGATGAGAGTCATCACTGAGATACACCTTCCCACCATCATATTCTTCATATTTTGAAAACCAACCTCAATGTGAGGTCATGTGAAAAGATGCACCCGAATCTATCAACCATACATCTTCCAATGCATGGGTTGCCAAGGCTGCCACAAATTCTTCACCATCATCCTAAAAGGATTTGTCAGAATTTGTATCAAAGGATATCTTCTTTTTTTTCTCCTCCTTACAATCTTTTCGAAAGTGACCAGGTTTGCCACAATTCCAACATTTTGCCTTGGACTTTTTAGGAGACTTAGATCTCCCATGGGATTTGAAACTGCCCCTTTCACCTTTTTTGTCCTTCTTCTTGCCTTTCTCTTTTGATCTACCACGAACCACAAGAGCCTCCTTAGCTGACTCATAAGTTTTCCTCTACATCTCTTCAGAAAGTAATGATGCTACCACCTCATCCATCTTGAACTTGGTGGTTGTACTCTCAATAGCCATAACAAGGTGGTCCCATGAGTCAAGCAAAGAACACAACAGAAGCATGCAATGATCCTCCTCCTCTATCTTGTCACCAACAGAACCCAACTGAGCAACTATTATATTGAATGCATTGAGATGATCAGCAATGGATCCTCCATCTTCCATCTTAAGAAAATACATCTTTCTCAAAAAAAGCTTGTTTACCAAGGATTTAGCCTTATAAACATCCCCAAGCTTCTTCCAAAGATCTTTCGCAGTCTTGTCTTCATGGATATTCAGGAGCACTGAATCAGCCAAACAAAGTCTTATCATGCCCTTGGCTTTCCGATCCATTTTATCCCAATCATCATGGAATGTATTATGGGGTTTTGTTGAACAAATTGCAGCCCATAGATCTCTATCCACGAGCATGTCCTCCATTTTGAGTTTCCACAACTCAAAATTGCTGCCATTAAACTTCTCCATATCAACTTTTGCGGATGTGCTAGCCATCTTCTTCCTGCAACAAGATTTTGAAAATACTCTACAAAAGCTCTCACTCAAACTTGATCAGTATTAAAAACGCACTAACCAACAACAAAACCAAAACTGACCAGGCTCTGATACCAACTGAAAAGAAGCTAAAGTGCGGAAAATGCTTCCTAACACTAATCTAGTGGGGGAGATCTAACGCAAATTTTCTTTACAAATCTTAATTGTTATAGAATCAAAAACACATTCGCAAGGAGATAATAACATGCATAAACATTATACCAAAGAACACATGATGTATCATGGGAAAACTCTTTCGGGAGAAAAACCCCACACTCCAAAAGCACAGTACTTTGTATTATTGAAACAACAATTACAATACAATAGTAGTACACTACTTCTTCAACAAGAGTCTTCAACCAACAATCACTTTCGGCAACATAACACTTCGCTTGCAAACATTACATTACATTCTTGGCTCATACTTTCCAAGGCCACCTTTTTATAGAGAAATAAAACACAAAAGGTAGCTTCTAGATGAAGATACAAGATGGGGTTATGCATAACATTTGGCCCCATTTTTCAACCACCAAAAGACATGCAAATGACACATGTACATCTTCAAATAATTCCTCATTCAAACCTCCGATGTTGGACACCCAAAATTTTGAGCTATGACAAATGCTCTTACGCATCTTACAATTGTCATAAGAATCCGTCATAAATATTGTGATAACTTACAACTTACAGCTGTAAGAGAATCTGTCATAAAATGAATATGAATAGCATATTCTCTTACAACTTGTCATAACCCAAGTTGGGCGCCCTTCTTCTCCATGCAAAAGGTATCTTTTGCCACTTGTCCAATTTGTCATAGAATCTGTCATAGGCTAACACTTGTCAAGATCCTCAAAGTGGGATGCCTACCTCCACATGTGCGACATGTGTCTTACAATCATCGCCAAGTAGGATGCCACCAAGCCTATGGGTCCCACTATATGACTAGACATTCATAGCAATTTAATTAATTAAAATAATAAAAAAATGCAACAAAAACAATGTTAGAATTTGCAAAGGTTGAGACACCTTAATCCCAACAGTAACGACTCCAGCCTTCTGATTGCTAATCAGAATTTGGAAATCAAATATGTATGATATGCCGTATATAGTAGACTAATTGAAAATGGCATCCAATCAGGCAGCTCAAATCCTCTTGTAGCGTAACCTAACATGAGACTATTGAGCTTTAACCATCCTGAGGAGTGAAGCAATTCCTCCTGTAATTACGTTCAATCCCTCGGTACCATGATTTACTGGCATACACCAACTAGTATGCATTCTCTGCAACAAAATTTCACTCCATCCAAGCTTTTGGATTCAGACAACACAATAAATGGACTAAGATTGTAGCCTTGAACCTCAGAAGCTCAAATAAATTGAAAAATGAGACCAGATAACAAAAAAAACAGAGAATATGTAGAGAAGTAAACAGGTAGGGTGCCTCAAAATTGCCATAACAGTCTTGCATAATCTCCTTGAAAGGTTACTCACAAATAAGGGACTATTGGTGTTTGAAAATAAGACTATCATGCCACTAAGCCAAATTTAGAGAATATATTAAAGAAAAACATTAATAAGAGCTAGCTTCTCCCTAAGATTGGCATACAACTTCCTCAAAATTAAAGAAAATCTTCAGGAGAGCGCAACAAGTATTCCATAAGAATACTTGGGTTGCAAATCTCTTGAAGATACATACACATTGAAAAGAAATATCAATTCACCACTCATGTACGGTAAGATATGTTTGGCAAGAAATCTGATTTGGGGGGCAAACAGTCTTTTTCTAATTTAACAGCTCGCATTGGATGGAGAGAAAGGAGAGAAAACACAATAGCGTTAAGCAATTTTAAGTGATATACAATTCCAATTACACACGATTTGACAATGGAAAAAAGGCAATACCATTGATAAATACATATTGAGGTTCACTAATTCGGCATACTCATATGCTGAAAAGGTAAATGTAAGCCTGAGAAGTGACTCAGAACCAAGAATAAATCTATTAGTGTGAATTGGAGATATCGCTTACCTGAACTGCAGGAAATCGGCTGCTCAACCTGTTGTTGACTGGAGGATATACACAGTTAGTGAGGGTTGAAACGGTTTGCATAGATATATACACTTCCTTAAGAAGGTGTTTATTGAGTTCCATGTAATGCCACGGAGTCCTCTAAAGATTCGATGGAATACAGCATAATTTTACGATTGTGTGGCGCTCACTTTTTCTCAAATTCTACTCACAATTTTGTATACTAGCACTTGCACCCAAAAGGGAGTTCAAGGATACACCCATAGGAAATTAAGAGATAAAATCTAATTGAAGATCCACTAAAAAATGAAGCTAAAGAAACGGTTTTATTAATTCTTGAAATAAACTAATATTGATTTGTGATTACAATGCAAATGTCCTTGATTCCATAAGGTTATTCTACTAGAAAACTCATTGATGAGAAGCTAAAAATATTCAAATGAACCCATAAATTGTAGAATGGGAGAAAAAACACAATTGGCATGCCCTAGAACAATTTAATTTTTTGCACCAATCTACAATTAACTATTATGATGGAATCATTTACCAGTCAAATCTCAAAAAACATCTTCAAACATTGCAAAAATTTGATTAGGACATTCCTTGGCATGCCAAAGCACTCCAAGTCCACCCAAAGCAGACATCTAATATCAAAATTAATGTTGTCAATGCACTCTTCTTAAGTTCAAGGAATTTCAACTTAATAGTGTACGTTGACATGTCCTTTTAGACTCACTTGTTCTAGTCTATGCTAGCTCCAACTTAGTCTACAGTCTTATACGAAACTATCCACATCTAAATTTTAAAATCACTTCAGTTTCTCCTTTGTCTTCATTTGAGAATTTGATTGAAGTATAGTTTCAAGTGATTTCAAACTTGACAAAGAATTTTACATTGGAACCATTAGTCCATTAAATTTATCAATAAACAATTCAATTTAAGGTATCGATTGTCATAGGCCATATAACTTTTTTTTAATGTAGTTTTTGATGAAGTGACACATGATACTTTGAAGGAAGCCTTAACTACATGGTAGAAGTGAATGGATGCAATAAAAATATTTGAACTACAAAAAACTATCATATCTATAAAACCATCTAAAAAATATTATTAGATATAAAAAGAAAGTTAAAAATTATTTTAATATGATGCACGTGAGAGATATTACGACTTGCATACATTGATTTCTGTGTGTGTGTGTGTGTGTGTGTGTGTGTGTGTGTGTGTGTGTGTGTGTGTGTGTGTGAGAGAGAGAGAGAGAGAGAGAGAGAGAGTTGCTACAATTGAGCTTCCTCTTTTTTCCTTGTAATCGTGTATGGGTTGTTTTGCATTTTGATACAAATTAACATATATTATTATGATAATGTTAGCACGATTTGTGTAATCATTGTTTGATTAGTAATCTCTTTTTTAATCTTCATGAAATTTTTGAAAATTAAGTTCAAATGACCTTGTTCAAAACATAATAAGATGGAAGATAAATAAAACTATGGTTATGTACGTTAAATCATTTCAATCTAATTAAGCAACTATCTTAGATTGCAATAGTGTTTTATATGATCTTGTTCAAAACATAATAAGATGGAAGATAAATAAAACTATGGTTATCTATGTTAAATCATTTCAGTCTAATTAAGTAACTATCTTAGATTGCAATTGTGTTTTATAACTCAGTCAAATATTTATGTGATTTTTTCATTCATAGATTTACAACTTAGTTTCATGAATTTTTTTTTCATTCATAGATTTACAAACTTAGTTTCATGAAATTTTTGATAAAAGTGCACATAAGATACTCATTTTCCATAATAGATAAAAATGTGCATAAGATACTCCTTTTTTCTGTAACACGTTAGCATAAGATACAACCAAAATACTTCTATGTCCCACCCACAACCAACGAAGCTAGAGGGACCCAAAGCCAAAGCATCAGACATAAGAGCCCCCATAGTGTGAGCCTCAACCACAACCAGATCTTGCAGAGGTAGATCCATAACAAACAATTGAGCCACAATTAAGATAGCAAATTGATTTTATATTTATAATTAGTTTTTTCTAAAGATAATATAAAATAATTACTTAGTTGATTTAATATTTATGTTTTCTTTCCATAATTAAGATTTTTATATACAATATCATAAGTAAGTGTTTTATTAAATTCTATATTTTTAAATTTTTAAAAGAAAATATTTTTAAATTTTAAATTTATTTAGATTATTATTAAATCTCTTCTTTATTGATAATTTAGATACTTTATTGATAGTTTAGATAGAAAGGTATTCTCCTCAAATTTATTTAGATTGTTACTATTATTCTTTTTGTTATAAATTATTAAGAAGTACAATTAGTCTTTTATTTTCAACAATTTACATGTATTAGAAACATTGAAAAATATATTAAAATAATTATTCTTTTATGTCATTCACTACAAGACAATTAAAAATAAGAATTAATAATCTCTAATTGAAAAAGAAACAAGTTCCACCTAAAACAAGTTTATACAAATATCAAACTTTCATATATAAATAAAATCTTAAATCTTAAGTTTTCATATAGACTAATGTAATGAAGCATTTATTGAAAATAATATTAATTCTTCAAAGTTATTTTAATTTTTTCTTTTCTTTCTTATATTAGATTAAATTAACAAAAATAGGTTTTATAATAGATTAAAGTTGTAGTTTTTATTATACCCAACACATCGTCTGTCTATTCATTTGAGAAAAGCCCCTCTCAATCACTTTTTTTTATAGCCCTCCTAAATCTTCCACTTTTCTTGTTTTTGGATTGAACGAGCAAAAGCAATATTCTTGTTCTTACCCGAGTGGGACAGTCCTCCATATTTGAAAAGGTCATATGCTCAATCTCTTGTGTAACATCTGTATACAGGGTAGGAATATTTGGGTCATGCGATCTGTAAAATGTGATGTCTACATTTACTGAATCTTCTTCATTGCCAAGGTAAGCATTTCAAGCCTTCACATAACGAATTAGGATACCATCATAGAGGTCAACCCCGCAGAAGCTTCTAGGATCCATGTCTTTTAAGGGTTTTGATGTCAAGAAGAAAATCTTTGATCCTGGATAGACCCATAGAAATTTCAATTTTGTGGAAGAATTGGCCTTTTACTCGAGGATCCCATGGGCAAGTTGTCACAAACGCGGGAAAAACAAACTATATTCAAATTTTGAAAATTGTGGCATGCAAACTTGAGAGGCTGAGAGAAAATATCTTGTTGAGGTGGGTCACAAATAGGCAAATTCACTCAGCTCGTGAGGATTCACTCAACAAATTCACAGGAAAATCTTCACAAACACAGCGAAGCTTATCAAATTTTTAAAAATAAAATTCTTGAATTCTAAGTTTAAGATTTGGTTGGACTAAGAGTTCATGAATGTGAGTACAGAAGGAACAAAAATATCAAAAATAAAATAAATTGCATAGTGAATTGGCATTGCCACAAATTCCACATGTCGTGAGGGAGAGGGCGTATAAGGAGGGGAGCTTTCCTATGACTGAAGGCAGTGTGAGGATTTTAAACTGTTGAAGCATATGTGAAATTCTCTTAGAGATGTGGAAAGCGCAGTGGTTTCCTGTGATGACCCTGCTCAAATCTGATTGAAAACTTTTGATTTTTGGCCTTGGAAATTTTGTCAAACACTTCACATACAAGGGTCATATGACTGATATAACATTTCAGTTTGCTTTAATGACTCTTTTCTTCA
>MU223273.1:276716-294685 GCA_018584345.1 Thuja plicata
GATATTTCACACCCTCAAAATTGCTCACCAATTGAGAGTTTTCATTCTCAATGGCCAAAGACAACTGCAGAAACCCTAGGCTCCACAACCATCAAACATCAACATCAACAACAACAAATCTGCCTCCTGAGAATGAAACCCAGGATGCCTATTTATTCTTTTTTCTCCACTTTCTCCAGAAACTTCTACAACCTTATTTTATTTTATTTATTGACTTTATTAAATATATTATAGTTCAAGTCACTTTATTAAATTAATTCAATATAAAGTTACCTTTTAATATTTATTTATTTGATAAATTTATAAATAATTAACTTAATACCACTTATTTATTTAATTAAAATAATTAATTAGTCATCCTCATAAAATATTCATTATTTTGGACAACTTAATTAATTAAATTAATTAAATCAAATTACCTCCAAAATGGGGACATCACATTTCCTCTGGAAGGTTTCCGTGTAGATTTTTTTGGAAGACTCATCAAATTCCCAAAAGAAAATGACAAGGACCACTTTAGTTTTATTGGAGGCAGAGGAACCCCGGCAAGGAGAGCTTGCTTATGGCCGGTGGTATGTCAAACAGAGAAAACCTTTTCCAGAAAAAACAACTTTCTGAAAATGCTCACTACATTACCTTTCCTATTTACCACTTCCGTAGATGAAAACTAGAAGTTTGGTGGTTTTGGGGGTGTGAGACAGGTATTGCATGAGATAATTAATGACACGTATGGTGTCGAGCTCACTCGAGAGGGAAAGCCTATCGGCTTAATTAAGAAGGGGCTTCCTTAAAAATAGAATAGGAGTTGTTTGCTACTTTATACACTTTCTGAGATATTTCTTGAGAGCCCCTTGGTCTATAACCTTTTATTATCTTCATTCTTAGGTGTTTTATTTTTTCACTATTATAACACTTTAAGAATTTTGGATAGTCACAATTTCAACATAAACCTTTGGTGGTGTTTTGTTTCTCAATATGTAATCATTGATGTATAGTTTTCTTAATTGTACAAGGTTCTAACAAATGAACAACATGTTGAATGGGTTCTTGAATCTATTCATGTATAATTGTAATCTTTTACACATGGATCTTACTTAAGCTTAGTTGGCATAAGGTAGTTATCATAAAATTACTTTTTGTACCTTGGCATTTAATAAATGTTTGGTTAGTTATTATAAAGTAACTTTTTGTAACTTGTCATTTAGTAAAGTGCATAAGATTATATTAGGTGGCATTTTAGAAGGTGGAAGAAAGTTCCATATTTTATAATTTTCTTTAGACATTTATTAAATTATCTCATGCATTTAATATTTGTAGCAGGGTAGTTATATCTACTCTTTTCAAACTTTATCCCACGTTAGTTGTGCTTGTAATCTCTTAGGTGGTAAGTGCCTATATAAGCAAGGCATATGAGCATTTGTAAGGAGTTCTCTCTTCTTCAAGAATTTGTAGTAATGATCTTATGTTGTAAGAGGTTGTAATGATCTCTTTCTCAAGAATTTGTAGAATTTCATCCTCAAACATTTGGAAGCATTGTCATCATCTTCAAGTATTATCAATCTATGCTTTGTGAAGAATTTTTATTCTCTCTTTGTTTTTGTATTTGATTATGAGCCTGTAGGGGTAGTGTGGCCCTTCATCACTTTGATAAGGTATCACCTTGGAAGTTTGAAGTTTCGAACTAAAATGCTCTACATTGTATTTAGATATAGACCTTAATAGTTTTAAATTTTTTAGTTGGGTAAAATAGCTTCCAATGCATGGTTGTTCATAAAAGGTTGCTAATTCTTTACTAAATCCTTGTCAATTGAACATTTGTCTTTATCTATCATGCCTCTTTAATTAGTACCATAGGTAAGGTTCTAATTCTAATTATAGTAAAGATATGTCAACTATACATTATTTGGATATTGTGAAATTAAAATTGTTGTTATATGAGGTTTAATTATGAAATTATAATTCTACCATTAAAGTTATGAATGTTTATTCTTGGTAGGTATGATTCTTGACCTCAAAAAGGATTTCCTATACATTGATTTGGTTTATTAGAGTTATATCCACCTTGTTAATTTCTTTGGAACTTTAATTATGATATCAGGTCCTTTGTAAACTTATATAAACCCTCATTTAAGGATTTTACAAGTGGGACAAATAATTTATCTTTAATGAAATGTATCATTGTTTCATGTCCTTGTAATTCTTGTTGAGTAACTGATGAATATCTGATGGAGATGATGAAGATCGAGTGATACCGATTATCATGATTGTAGAAATGGTTAGATCAGTTGTTGTTTTGTCATTGATGTCAAGCAATTGATTAATTTATTTTATTATGTTATCATATCGTAAGAGGAGAAGTTAAATGGGTGACAAATACAGATCAGACAATGATGATTTAATGATGATACAGTTGTTTTCTACTATATATTTGATGTTATCAAATCGGTACATTTGATTGATCAAGTCAGGAACTACAATGAATTAAAGTTATGATTGAAAGAGTTACTTTATCAAGCTAGATTGAGTCAGTCGGTAGAATGTTATGTGAGTCAGTTACAGTTACCGAGCACCGAGCACCAAAGATGAGTTAGAGACTGAGTAGTGAATCAAGTCAGTTACCGAGTTGCAAAGCAAGTTTTACCGAGTACAGTTACTGACATTAAATGATGATGAAATCAATTTTAATGCAAAGAAATGATGAGCTAGATGAGGAAATGAATTAAATGAAGTTTGTTACAAGATCTATGAATGGTAAAATTCAATATGAAGATCTAAGGCAAAGATCAAGTGGTTAAACAAAATTATGAAAGTTCCAAGAAAAGTTACAAGTACCGAGGTAAAAAGTGATATGGTTTATCGAGTTGGGAAATATGAAGAAGATGATCAAACGACTGAGTGCAAAGGAAGGAAAATCAAATTAAGGAGATCAAGAGGAAAAAGTATGTCTATATAAAGGATGAGGATTACACTCAGTGTAAGGTTGTTGGTGAATTAAACAAAGAAGGAAAGAAGCTGAAGAACAACATTTACGGAGCATAACATAGAAAGATAGATTGAAGAATATACAGCCTAATAAAGAGATTAATGGAGTATGTGATGCCAGTATTCAATTAAGCATAAAGGATCTGATACAAGCAAAGGTAGTTGCTATATTTATGGATCAAAGTTTATTGTTGCTTATTAATAGTTGTAACAGAGAAATCTCTTAACCGAGTGGATTTAACCATCCTATTTGTAAAACCTAGACTTATGTGACATTCCAAAAGAGTATTTAAAGAACTTTAACAAGGTCACTCCTAACAGGGTGAAGATCTTAACAAATATGAGGTAAATCCCATAATAGGGTCACATTTAGCAAATGTGTTTGTAATATTTAATAGGATAAATTCTTAACCAAGCGTACTTCAGAAGGGTACATTTTTATTATGGGTTACAATTCCCACATTTTTTTTTCAAATTGGGCTTCCTCATTAAATCTTGTGTCAATGAGTTATATCTAATGTTTACATGGTTAATCTGATGTTGCTAAGCTTGAATGATTTATTGTTGCTTATGTTATTTGGTGAATTGGTTATTTACTGTATTCGGTATTTATCAAGTGAATCAGTGAGTTCAGTTTTATGAGTTTAAGTTTGACTTGTCTAATTCACCCCCCCCCCCCCCCCTCTCAGTGGGACCAAAAATTGGTATCAGATCTTTGTTACTCTGAAGTGATAATTTTAAAAGGACTTGAGTTAAGATGTAAAGATGTATAAGAGGGAAGCACCAAAGTTGAATAGGGATCATTTCTCTACATGAAAAGTTGAATGAGGTTGCATGTGTCTAGAGAAAAAGAGTATGCACTTTGTTATCTTGAGAATGAATATGTAGCATCGACTACTACACCTTTGACAATCGGTGAGCAAAGATAGAAACATGAACACACATAAGTTATGATTGAGATTTCTTCTACACTTATCGACCAGGAATATGATTAGCTTTATGGTTGTACTACTGTGAAACAGGTGTGGGATAAGATTGTTTTGACCTATGGTGGAGATCAACATGTTCAGAAGGCTAAAGCATAAAGCTTGAGAGGAAAATTTGACTCTATGAGGATGAAGGAAGGATAGAACATAATTCAGTACAGTAAAAGACTTAAAGAGACTATTAATTCTATCAAAGGAGCTGGTGGTATCATAATAGAGGATGATGTGACAAGCAAAATGTTGATAACTCTGCTACCGAGTTATGTTATTCATATATCTGCTATACAAGAGCTAAGATCTATACCCTAGATGAATGTTTCACTAGATGCTACTATTGGTAAGTTAATATTGGTAAGTTAATATTGGTAAGTTAACTGCAATTGAGTTAAATGATTTTGACAATAGTATGCCTGCTACTTCTAAGATTGAATTTACATTTAAGTCTATTTTAAATATTGAAAAAGCTATGGAAGATGCTACTAGAGATGGATATTTGAGCAGTGCTAGTGAGAAATTTCATAGTTGTCCTGAAGGACTTGAAGAGCTATTTACTGAATGTGATGAGAATGAAAGAGAATTTGAAGCTTTATTGGCTAGAAGGCTACAAAGAGGCAAAGGCAAATACCAAGGTAAGTTACCCTTGAAATTTTTTTAATTGTGATAAAGTTGGTCACTTTGCATCTAACTATCTGAAGAAAGATAAGGAGGAAAAGAAAGATAACAGAGAAAAGGACAAAAGATAAAATAGATTCAAGAGATACAAAGACTACAAAAACAAAGGTAAGAAATCTTGTTATATTGCTAATGAAGGACTAAGTGATGATGATTCTTTTGAGAATAATGAGGAGAAAGAAGTTGTTTATTTCGCTAAAAAGAATTATTCTAACGGAGAAGAACCTAAAGCCCTAATATCACAAGTAAGTAAGAATGAAACATGGATTATAGATAGTGGTTGTTCACATCACATGACTGGTGACACACTTAAGTTTATTTCCTTGGAAAACCATGATGCAGGTTATGTTAGATTTGGTAATGATGCTCCATATCTTGTGAAAGGAAAAGGATCTATAATTCTACTGAGTAACACAAGATTTGATGATGTCTATTGGGTTGAAGGATTAAAGTATAATCTGTTGAGTGTTGCACAACTAAACAATACAGGTCACCGATTGAAATTTCAATATGGAAGGGTGAAAATATTTGATGAGAAGAGTAATCTAATTGTTATTAGAGAACAATCTAAAGGTAATATATTTTATCTTGATACTTCTATGAAGAGTTTCCTATTTGCTAAAGTTGAAGATGTTTGGTTATGGCACAAAAGACTTTTTCATGTTAATTTTGACAACTTAATCAAAGTGAGTAAGAAGAGTAGAGTAAGAGGACTACCGAGACTTGAAAAAATAGAGAATGCTATGTGCAAAAAATATCAGATGGGTAAGATGACTAAATCTAGTTTTGCAAGCAAAAATTATGTTACAAAAGGAATTTTGGATTTAGTTCATAGTACTGATTTATGTGGACCAATGAGAACTCAAAGTTATTATGGAGACAAATATTTTATTTTATTTGTGGATGATTATTCAAGAATGATGCCTATAATGTTTTTAAAAGAAAATATGATGCATTTCAAATGTTTAAGTGGTATAAGGCTCGAGTTGAAAAAGAAACTAGAAGACAGTTGAAATGTCTGAGATCCGATAGAGGAGGTGAGTTTACTTTTGATGAGTTTACATTATTTTGTAATGAGAATGGAAATAAGAGACATGTGTCAGCACCGAGCACACCACAACATAATGGGATTGCTAAGAGAAGAAACAGATCTATTGTTGATTGTGCTAGGACACTGATGATTGAAAAAGGAGTTTCACAGAACTTCTAGAGGGAAGTTGTGAGTATTGTTGTTTATACATTGAACCGAGTAAAAATGAAGAAAACTACCAACAAGACACCTTATGAAATCTGGTATGATCATAAACCTAATGTTAGTTACTTTACAAATTTTGGGAGCAAATGCTATATTCTAAAAGATTCTAGAGAAGGAAAGTTTGATTCAAAAGGAGATGAAGGGATATTCTTAGGATATTCTACAAGGAGTAAAGCTTACAAATGTTTGAACAAGGGTACTAACAAAATGGTGGAAAGTGCGAATGTAAAAATTGATGAATTTGTAGAAAGGAATGATGAAGATAGTAAGAAGGAACCTGACAATTATGAAAATTTTGTATATGTACAATATGATGCCCCTAAAACCTTACCGAGAACACCTACCAGGGAGGAAGATGAATAAGGAGTTCCACAACCGAATGTTGATATTGAAGAACTGAGAGCTATCGAGCCTATTTTGACAAAGTATGTGAGAAGGCACCATTCCCCAAGAAAGATTATTCGAAATAAGGAAGCTGGAGTGATGACAAGAAGCAAGGCTAGAGACAATACATGTTTGATATCTTCATTTGAGCCAAAGAAAGTTAAGGAAGCGCTAGATAATGAAGATTGGATGAAAGAAATGAAAGAAGAGTATTATCAAATTGAGAAGAACAAGACACGGACTTTAGTACCCAGGCCTAAAGACAAAAATGTTATTGGTACTAAATGGAATTTTAGAAACAAACTGAATGAGCATGGAGAAGTTATCATAAATAAAGCTAGATTGGTTTGCAAAGGTTATGCACAAGAGGAAGGAATTGACTATGGAGACTCTTTTACACCTATTGCTAGACTGGAAGGAGTTAGAATACTTCTAGCATATGCTTCTTACAAAGGATTCAAGGTATATCAGATGGATGTTAAGTCTTCATTTCTTAATGGGATACTTGAAGAAGAAGTATACATTGAGCAACCTAAGAAATTCATTGAGAACATAAACAAGAACAAGGTATGTAGGTTACATAAAGCTTTATATGGATTGAAACAAGCACCCCGAGAATGGTATGAGAGATTTGACTCTTATCTAATCAAAATAGGATTTCAAAGAACAAGTGATAACAATAATGTTTACTTGAATTGTGACAGTGATAATAAATTTTTGATTGCTGAAATTTTTGCTGATGATATTATTTTTTGAGGTAATGACACTTTATGTAAAGGATTTGCTGATGAAATGAGAAAAGAGTTTGAGATGTCATTGATTGGAGAGATTAAGTTATTTCTAGGTCTACATATATAGCAAGTTACTGGAGGAATCTATAATATTACACAAGCCAAGTATATCAAAGAGATTCTTAAAACTTTTGGAATGGAAGATTCCAAACCTGTTGGAACACTGATGGTTACTGGATGTAAATTATCTAAAGAGGATGAAACATAAGAGGTAGATAATACTCTTTACTGATCCATGATTGGTAAATTGCATTATGTTGTTAAAAACAGACCTGATGTAGCACACATTGTTGGAATTGTTGCAAGACTTTCTTCTAATCTAAATGAACATATGTTTGCAGTAAAAAGAATTTTGAGATACCTGAAAGGCACAAAAGAGTTTGGTTTACTATACAAGAAAGAAGGTACCTTTGATTTGCAAGTATACACTGATACAGATTGGGATGGAAATGTTGATGACATAAAAAGTACTAGTGGAGGCGCATTCTTTATAGGTGAAAGATTGGTTACATGGCTGAGCAAGAAACAAAGTTGTATTTCACAGTCTACTGACGAGGCTGAATATGCTGATGTTGCTATGAATTGTGCAAACATAGTATGGATTAAGAAATTACTTGAAGGTATGCAATAAGAGATCGCAAATTCGGTTACTATTTTTTGTGATAATACAAGTGCTATTAATATATCAAAGAACCCGGTTATGCATTCAAAGACCAATCACATTTCTATCAAGTACCACTACTTGAGACAACAAGTTCAAGAGAAGAATGTGAAATTGGAATATGTGAATTCAAAGGAACAATTGGCTAATATCTTTACAAAGCCACTACCTAAATATGCTTTTAATTATCTAAGAGGTAAATTAGGGGTTCTTCCCCTATCCAATTTTCACTAAAGAGCATGAGGCATGCTGCATTAATTCTATATTTCATTAGAATATCTATTTATGAATTGATGTTAGTGTCACACACTTTAGGTGATTCCTGAAGTTGTGCAAATATTTTGGTATGTAATGTTTTATGAGTACATGTCAGGTATAATCCACTACTGGAACAATTTTTCAGGAGTATGACCTTTTGGCATTGTTGTCAAAGAGGGAGAGAATGAATTGATGACATTTATATAAAGAGAGATATTGAGGAAGAAGAATGAATTGCTAATATTTACTCATGAAGGAGATTCATAATGTATGTTACAGAAATAGAAGATTTATCCAAGAGGGAGATTCAGATCAAAAATATCAAAGTGGAAACAAATATATCAACTCAGAAGGAGTACAATTATGTATTTGAGATCTGCCATAATCAATTGCTATAATATTGTTATAGTGGTTACAATCAATGCCAAAGAGGGAGATTGTTGATTAACTGATGAATATATGATGGAGATGATGAAGACCGAGTGATACCGAGTATCATGATTGTAGAAATGGTTAGATCAATTGTTGTTTTGTCATTGATGTCAAGCAATTAATTAATTAATTTTAATATGTTTCCATATCTTAAGAGGAGAATTTAAATGGGTGACAAATATAGATTAGACAATGATGATATAGTTGTTTTCTACTATATATTTGATGTTTTCAAATCGGTACATTTGATTGCTCAAGTCGAGAATCGCAATGAATTAAAGTTATGACTAAAAGAGATACTTTATTGAGCTAGGTTGAGTCAGTCAGTAGAATGTTATGTGAGTCGGTTACAGTTACCAAGCACTGAAGATGAGTTAGACACCGAGCAATGAATGAATTCAGTTACCGAGTATAGTTACTGATATTAAATGATGATGAAATCAAATTTAATGCGAAGTAAAGATGAGCTGGATGAGGAAATGAACTAAATGAAGTTTGTTACAAGATTTATGAACAGGAAAATTCAAAATGAATATCTAAGGCAAAGATCAAGCGGTTAAACAGAATTATGAAAGTTCCAAGAAAAGTTACAAATTTCGAGGTAAAAGTGATATGGTTTACTGAGTTGAGAAATATGAAGAAGATGATAAAACAATTGAGCACAAAGGAAGGAAAATCAGATTAAGGAGATTAAGAGGAAAAAGTATGTTTATATAAAGGATGAGGATTACATTCAGTGTAAGGCTGCTAGCGAATTAAATAAAGAAGGAAAGAAGCTTAAGCAACATTTACCGAGCATAATAGAGAAAGACAGATTGAAGAATCTACAGTCTGAGAAAGAGATTAATGGAGTATGTGATGCCAGTATTCAATTGAGCATAAAGGATAAGATACAAGCAAAGTTAGTTGCTATATTTACAGGTCAAAGTTTATTGTTTCTTATTAATAGTTGTAACGGATAAATCTCTTAACTGAGTGTATTTACCCATCCTATTTGTAAAACCTAGAATTAGGTGACATTCCAAAAGAGTGTTTAAAGACCTCTAACAAGGTCACTCCTAACAGGGCGAAGATCTTAACAGATCTGAGGTAAATCCCCTAACAGGGTCACATTTAGCAAATGTGTTTATAATCTTTAACATGATAAGTTCTCAACCGAGCGTACTTCAGAAGGGTACATTTTTATTGTGGATTAAAATTCCCACAAAGGTTTTTCCCAAATTTTGTTTCCTCTTTAAATCTAGTGTCAATGAGTTTAATCAGATGTTTACATGGTTAATTTGATATTGCTAAGTTTGAATGATTGATTGTTTCTTATGTTATTTGGTGAATTGGTTATTTACTGTATTTAGTATTTACCGAGTGAATCAGTGAGTTCAGTTTTAAGAGTTTAAGTTTGATTTGTCTGATTCACCCCCCCCCCCCCCTCCTCTTAGTGGTACCAACAATTCTTTCCTCAATTTTAGGTGATGGAAAATAAAATGGGTCCTTATATTTTGTATATGGAGAAAGGTTCTCTAATCCCAAAGATGACATGGCTTTGATCATATTTTTATTTTAAGATTTGTTAAGGTAAGAAAGTATTTGGTATGAGAGAGAGTTGATGTTTCTATTTGGACCAAATGTTAACCACTAAATTAGAAAATATATTTTATGTCTAACAATAATTTCAAACACTAATCCTACCTATTGTTTGATAAGATTTCTTAAAATATAATTCAAAGAAATCTAAAAAATCAACCTATAGAGCTAATTTAATGAAGGTTTTAACTAAACTTGGACCACTAAATTAAAGAACCCATTTTATTGTTGATAGTAAATTACAAAGAACTTACCCTATCTAATTTTTTATAAGCCTTCCAAAATATATTTTTGTAAAAAAAACTCTTAATATTGCGACCTATAGAGCAAATTGATTTAAAAAAACAAAACATCAATAATTTTCAAAGACCTTACCTTAAAAGTTTGAATGTTTATCTGAGAGCCTATCTAACACAAACCTCAAAACCTAGAAAAATATTAGATCCAAGATTTGAACTTCTTTTAAAGTTATGGTGGAAACAAAAATGTTAGCCCAAACCATAGCTTAGATGTCACTTGTTATGATATTTCTTGGAAATATTTGTAAAAACAATAATATAGTTGTAGTGTCAAAAACTATATCCTCACAAAATTCCATACTCATTTGGGGGTCACTTTGGTGGTTCCTCTTGCCTTTTCCAGATGATTAATTATGCCCATTTCATGACCAAATTTGGAAGCTTGACACAATGTTGAGCACATAAGCCAAATTTCATGCCAAAATGGTAGTACTACGAGGCTCGGCACCAATCTATAGCCATTTTGGGCTCAAATTTGAACCTCTAATGGTCCTTAGTTTTTTCGGCAGGAAAGTGCTCTCGATGTTGTCCTTCTTTGAAATTATCAACATGTCTCATGAGGTTAAGTATAAAAGCAATCCTTACCCCCTCATTTATATTTATCATATCTCATCTCATCTCTTAATTGCAACTCACATCAAGCAATCCAATTCCAATTGAGAAAGTAATCAGGGATCTTTAAGGTAGTGAAGGAGAGGTCAAGCATTCAATTATTCAAGATGGCATCCATGATCTATGTGTTTTCTCCATGAGTGAAGACATGTACAAACTCCTACCAAGCATCAAGAACCTTTAATAAAACTTCAAGACAAGAAGATCATAGCAAAGGTGTGACATTTCAATTCAACATTTTACTTCAGATTTAGCTTCTACCTAATCAAAGGCACTCTCTCTTTCTAATCCCCATTGTTGAAAGGGAGGTTACTTTATACCTAGGGTTTGACTTAGGCAAGCCCCTATACAACCCAACACATTTTATCTCTCTTCAATGTTTAGGATTCAGATCTGGAAAATTTAGATTACAAATTCGTGAAGAACAATCTAAGAAGAACATGTCCAGACCTAGAAGAAGCAAAAAAATCTCGATCATTGTGGGTTACCCATAATGATCGATGTTTTTTGGAAATATTTTAGGGACATGATCTATAGGGCATCTTGATTTAGAATTAATTAACAAAATTTGTATCAGACATATTTAGGTCAGTGACATCTATTAGCATAGATTGGCACTTTTAGGCTCAAATTAAAAACATAAGTTATTTTATGAATCCTCTTTCCAGATATCTTTTTAGAATTTGCATATTTGTTTTGTAGCTTATTGTTTATGATGATTATTTTTAAATTTGCCTCCTTATACCTAGTTCTTTCATTCTCAATTTCTAATCATATCCAATCAACAACCCTCAAAAGGGGAACAATCAATCCACATGTGCATAGCTCTCCTAAAGGGGTTGAAGTTGGGCCTGATTGGTTGTTCTCAATGAATGTATTTGGAAATGATTAATAGTTGGCATTCTTAGGATAGATGTCATTTATTCACCATTTCAATAGCAAACCACTTTGAGGGGATGACCTCCAATAATCATATAATAATATATGAATTTGATGTTTTACGATATGATGATATGGGATAGAGTTATCTTCCTTGTTTATAGGTTTAATTATGTATGGACATACACTTTCATCCTAATTAGGAGGGATTCGTGTATTAACTAATATTTATGTTAGGTTTAAGCATCTCATGAGTGATATATCCATATTATACTTAGGAAAATATAATGTATACTTATAAATATATAATATATAATTAGAATTATGTCATATTAGAATCATAATAATTTTATCTATCAAATAATTCATGGTAGAACAAAGAATATTATATAATTCACTCTTGATTTAGTTACTATTAGATTCTTGGAAAGTAGAGAGGTCGTTGCTATTGAGATGGTTGATCATGCATCTTGGCTATACACCTTTTCAAAATTTGTTCCTAGTGATGGTTTTGATACTTTAGATTCAATGATCACAATATAGTTTGGACTATGATTTTGAAGATAATTCTAGTTACTTAAACTTTAGTATTTTCACATGTGATCCAATTTTTTAGCCTTGTGTTTTATCTCTCCCATCTATTGTTTCTCCTAATTATTCTTGGGTTGCTACAAATATGGATTCTTATGATTCAATACATCACGACATTCATTATCTTCCAAATAAAATCACTTGAGATGACTAATTGACAAACATTGCAAGTTTTCTTGGGGAGTCTCATATTGTAGATTTACAAGACACCGTTGATTGCATACATCTTGTCTTTGATGGAGTTGATTCTTCTTTATTTTTGTGAGGAAACACTTTGACCCTCTTGTTCATTCTCTACATGGTCATTCCCCAAAGTTTGATATGAGTGTCGGTACTTTTGAGAAACATTTGGAAGAATCTTATTTATCTTTAGAAGATATACTTGATTCTTTGGGTGTTATACATACATCTCCACCAAATTCTAGATTTTTTTGAGCATCATGGCCTAGAACACTTTATTTGGAAGGTGAAACTTTAAACATTGACAATTGGACAATTGAGCAATTTTTAAAGTCTCTCTACATCTTGAGATTTCTTCCCTAGCATTCCTTTCAAGATTGGGAAGACTCAATACATGCACATTTGGTTTTTTTCTTCCTAAGGGGAGGAACATTGTTCAATGATCATAGACCATATTCTACATCTAGTTTTGATCATCTACCATTGGTACATATTCTACATTGATAGGGTGGTTGCATGGTCTCTCTTCTCTCTCATGGGGATATTTTTTCTCATATGGGGTTTGGTCCTTCTCATTCTACTTTGAGAGAATTTTTCTTATATTATCTCTTATTTGGAGAGGATTTTTGTCCTTCAAGGTTTTCTCATTTTCTTTGTTTTTTAGAGATCACACTTTTTTGTGCGTGGGCACCTAACATGCTTTACTATTCTTGACCCATATTTTTATCATTTATGTTTGTGCATGGTCCCACTAAGTTGCACTTAAGTGAGGGGTGTTTGTCTAAAAACAAGTTTACCTAATTAGTTTTACTATTAGGTCTTCTTCATGCCATATCATTTAATTTTACTTAGGGTACACATGGTATACTTATCACTTTATGTCTCATATCATAATATTAAGATACTTATCATAATCTTATAATATCCTTTGTGTCGCCTTGGCTTATATAACCGAGAGGTTCCTTTTATAATCTCATTCACTCACTCCTTGTATTTTTGCATTCATTGAAAACAATATAATTTATTATACTCATATATATCTTCTCATTTCATTATACATTATATTAGGCCCCTAGATCTTGGGTGGCTATAGATGAACCTTACCCTTACTACTGGAGAATAAATTATCTCATTATATTCATAAACTATCCATCTCCTTATATATTTATCATGAAAATTTATTGTAGGAAATGTATCTTCATCATTGGGTGGGTTAATATGTATGTTGTTAGGAAAAGGTTGGTGTACACCTTGTATGAGAAAATAATCATTTAAAATATGTAAATTAAATATTTATTTATGGTGTATCTTAAGAGACGTGTCTAACTATATTAAATATTGATTTGGGTCCTCCTTAAAGTTGTATGTGATATTGATTAGATATTTTATGTGTGGGTTATACATGGAAAAATATATAATATCAGAAAAAATTAGTACCAAAATGTAAATTTCTTTTAAGGTATCTAAATATAATAATATTCATATCTTAACATTGTCAAAAAAGGAGTTTGTACCAATTAAATAAATAAAATACATAAATACACAAATTTCATTACTCTCTCTCTCTCTCTCTCTCTCTCTCTCTCTCTCTCTCTCTCTCATATCTTAACATTGTCAAAAAAGGAGTTTGTACCAATTAAATAAATAAAATACATAAATACACAAATTTCATTATTTACTCTCTCTCTCTCTCTCTCTCTCTCTCTCTTTCTCTCTCTCTCTTAGATGACAAATTTATATGAGTAATCATTTATGTATGATTTTGACAATTATTGCAAGGCATGAGAAGTAAATGACAATTGTAGTTAATTTATTCATAGCTAAGGTGTATATCATTTTAGTTATGGCCAAAGGAACTATAGCGGATGGCTCCTACTGAAATGGTGATTAAATAGATTTTTAATAGCCAATAAAATTATTTGATTTTTTTGCAGGTAAATTACAATGTAATCTTCAATACAAAAAGGAGATCAAATTGTAACAATTGATTATAAAATGTCAATTTTGGCAGGTTCTCATTAGAAGATGGAGAGGAGTTCCAATTTCAATTACAAGAGAAGACGTAAATACCTAGGCATGCCAGAGAAAATAGAGGATTTTGGAGGACGTTTCTCATAAAAAATCATGTATAATGACACATGGCTTGTACATGCCTCACTAGTGGAAACATGGTTTGCATAGACATTATAAATAGTCCACGTATCAAGTATCAAGGGTAAAAGAGATAGAAAAGAGAATACATTCAGATAACTAATTCTTTTCTTAGGATATTTATTAGGCCAAGTTAGGATATTAATTGATTTTATTCAGTGCCAAACATTTTTACATGGTTGAAAAAGATGTCACCAAATTTGGATGTTAGAAACCATTTATTCTATGGATTTGGCATACCCCTCATAGGACTGGCCATTTTTTGATGATCCATTTATCTTTTCACCTTGATCATGGAGTTCATACCTACAGTAAAATATGTTAGTAATAACTGAGAGGGGGGGTGAATTAGTGGCCTCAAAAATATTCCAATAATCAACCCAAAAATTTAGTACCACAATATTAAGCCTCTAGTTATCTTCAATCCTATAAGATGAACGTCTCCAAATACTTATATCAATTTACTACTACTTAGAATGCTTTGTAAAACCTTCTACTGTATGTTTACCGAGTAGAAGTCTATTAATTAACCAAAAGATAGTAAATTATATAGAGTATACCGATCAATCCAATTAAGTTAAGTGTAATGCAAAAAACTAAAGTAATAACTCATAAACACATTGACACGTGGATTTTTAACGTGGAAACCCTGTTAAGGGAAAAACTACTTGGGACTGGTTATCCAAAATTTTCACTCTTCTGAAGTGAGCTCGGTGAAGAGCCAACCCTATTAAAGGTTACAAACACATTGTTAGGTGTGACCTTGTTAGAGGATATAAAAGTTTAGTCTGTCACCTAATATTGGGCATCTCTATGCTACCTTCCTTGATCAAACACTCACTTGGCCTGTCAAATGGTAACTGACATCTCATGCTATTTTCATGATCAAACTTGTTGATACTCCTTTAGATGTATCTCAATATAGAAAGGATTTTTAAATCCCGCTCGGTTAAGAGACTTTTTGAATCAATGGTTAAACTAAAACAATATAATCTGTTCACATATACAACTTATACTTGCAGATTTTCAGATCTATTGTAATCTCATAAAAATATTCTGATCAATATATCTCAGTTTGTACCTTTGCTCCACTTTGATTATGCTCGGTGATGTTGTGCTCTGTTTCTCGGTGTCTACAGAAAACTTTAGCTCTTTCCTGACCTTGTTGATCATGAGTGTGAATTTTCTCTTCATCAGTTTCTCTTCAACATCCTCTTTTCATCCATTCAACCACCACACCAATTCGTAATGAATTGATTTGCCTCTTTATAGACATGATATCACCGTTGTTAGGTTCTCGATCTTCTTGATCTTGGTACGATCCACAATTCTCACCAATTAGATTTAAAGAAAAACTCATATTTTATCTCGCTAAGATCTTCTTGCCAACTGGACAAAACAACTTTAAATCCATTACTTATCTCTGGCTTTATCTTGTCGATGAAAACAAAGATAACTACCAGTTAACTCTATATTTAGTTCTGCCAACTAGATATTTTGTCATTTCTGAACTCAAGTTAATTTTGGTGTTTAACTCTTTGATAGCGTCGATCAACACTCTAGTTCTCCTCGGGCTTCTCCGTCGGTTTACACTATGTTTCTGGCCATCGGTTTTGCTTGTAATTATGCTCATCGGTAATGATCCTTGGTGTTATTGCTTGGTCATTACTATGACTTGACTTTTGGTGGTCTTTTTCCATCGGTTTCCACTGACTATCGGTGGTTGAATTCATAATGTGAATGCTTGTCTTTTATGCATTACTAAAAGCATAATCTTTTTCTCTTTGATTCTATGAAGTATTTAACACTTTGATTATAACCGATTAGATTATATCAAGTTGACATCAATGACAATACAATCCATTAATTGATTTAATGTCTTGCATTATCCTTCTGCATTTTGGTGATCAACTTAACATCTTCAAACATTCAATCAGTTACATGTCATTAATCTCTCCCTTTGGCATTGATGGCAACATACTACATTATCATACTATACTATCACTAATACAATATGAAATATATAGTTTCATCAAGCTTTCCTAATATAACTATTACAAATGTCTGGCTCTCGATAAGCTCAAAAATAGCTTAGATTTATTTCATGCGGAGTGGTTGTCTTCAATCTTCAATCCCTTCTCTAGAGAGATGTATCATCTTATATCTCTGTTTTGATATGCGCTCTTCCTTGAGTGTTCCTCTTCTTGATAATCTCTTTTTCCTTTAACAATAATCTTTCTCTTTGTTTGAACTCTCTCCCTTTTTTACTTCTCTCCTTTAGGTGGATATTTTATAAGTAAACAATTTCTCTCTCATAGAATATTGATTAACTCTTCCTTCTGATTCTCAGGTACATGTCTTCATGGATAATGATATAATTTCTCCCTTTATCATATCTCTCCTTTATGTGATATGGAATCATCTCTCCTTTTGACAATGAGATCATCTCTCCTTTTGTATGATAAAGAAAATTTCTCCCTAATGATAATGAGAACATCTCTCCCTTTGACAACAATGCCAAAAAAAAATACTTCTTGATTTATCATCTATATCATGTTCCATCCTTTTGCATAATATATTCCTTGAAGTTCCCTATCCATCAGCAATACAATGTCTCATGTTTTTGGTGCAGATATGTACCTTGCTATGTACAAATATATCTATTGTTGTCCATCTCAATGTTTGCATCAACATGACTGATTATCAGATTTGGTATAGGCTGATGCAACCTCCTATTCAGATTACTGACCGATAGACAAGGGTTGGACCCCTAGTCTCTGTCTTAGATACTCAAATGTATCCTTCGATAATGGCTTTGTGAATATATTAGCTAACTGTTCCCATGCCCATATCTATGATTTTCAGTGTCTGTTCCATATCTTTGAGCTGGGCATCACGGAGTTCTGTGTATTCTCTATTAGTCAGAACAAGACTGTCAGCTGATTAAGTGAGAGCATTACAAGAAGATCCCATGCTAGTGGGAACAGTCACCTCTGCACCTTGAAAAGAAAACTTGATACACTGATGGTATGTAGAAGGAACCGCTTGCATCTTGTGAATCCACGGTCTTCCTAGTAAAATATTATACGCAAGAGGAAGGTCTAGCACCTGACATATGACATTTATTTCAACTAGACCTTTAGATGTTCTCTCTTCCTCATCATAAGCTTTTATGGTAATTCTCTTGCGGGAATCTATGCGATCCTTGCCATAACCTAGTTGAGCAAGAAAATGAGCAGAGCAAATATTAAGACC
>MU223273.1:347457-359667 GCA_018584345.1 Thuja plicata
ATCCCCTTGTAGGTAGGGAAGGATTTTGTTTTCATCTCATTGGTCAACTTGGTTTGGACTTCAACTTTTGGCAATACTTTCTCTCTTTGAGGGATTGGTGTCATTTGTTGTTGTGTGAGCCTTGAATGAGGTGATTTCAAATTAGTGGGTCAATGAATCATGTTTCCTATGTTTTGGTGAGGTAAAGAGGCTAGAGGATTATGCTCTTTTACCTTTTAGGAGAATCAGAAACTTGGAACCCTTAAATCCGAACTAAGTCACCATGTGGTCCATATTGCGAGTCTTCCTTGTTAGAGAGGGTTAATCATAGTGGACATTCCCTTTATTGGGTCAACCACATGGACGGAACCTCAAGTGGTAATAGCCATTTTTTCCATGGTAGTGACAGTCACTATATAAATGTCCTTGTGGAAGAAATCTCCACGGGTGTAGTTTCTTGTGGGTTGTCAGATCTCCTCAGCAGCTCCTGATTGATTAAATTCTTGGACTGTGTCAAAATCTTGGTGCACCAGGATTGGATTTCACCCACATGAGATTGCAAAAGTTACAGAGTCAAGCCATTACTAAGAACCATAGTGCAACCAACTTTTTATTCTCTAGGACTATGTACGTGATTGGAAAATATTTGAGAACATACACAAGTAGCATTCTTATGGAGTATAATTACTATGACACTATCTATGTTCATGTGCAAGGTTGCTTTGTCCCTTGCTCATTGTTTGAAGACATTGATTAATTGAACTCCCTGATTGCTATTTTGCGTGCTTGGTTCATGATAAAATTTATTAATGCATCTAGTTGGACGATTAAAAAAATCAAAATATGAGTTCTGTGTCCTTTCCTCGCACAAGAAAATTGTTTTCTCACACCGTTTGCTGCACTTCCTCACGCGGCTATCTGTGAAATCTTGCGTGAAACTTGATACTAGTTACTGTTTCCTGTTTTCACCAGTCTATTTTTTTCTCACACTGCTCTGTGTGTTTCCTCACATAATTCTGCAAATCCTCACATGAGACAACATTTCCTCATGCGAAACTGCCCGTCAGTGAACTCTTGCTATCATTTTTGAGCCTGTTTTAGCTTGTTGTCTCATCATTTTTAGTTTTTTGGGTTGATCCGGCTTAGATTGGATTACTTACCCTGATGTTAGAAGCTTGTTTAGCTTTGGATTCTTGCATTTTCACCTCTTGAATTAGGAATCTTTGATTTCACAAGTGACCTTGCTTGGCGCTTGGTGAGCTAGAAACCATCCTTGTTGAAAAGATAAACCTTTCGATTCTTTGATAACACACCGGGAGAGTTTTGGTAGTCTCTTGTCCATCCACTTTCATACAATTTCAATCTCAATTTGTATAATTTGCGTAAGACCATCCTCCTGGTCCATACGTGCTAGGGTATTCACCCAAATTTGAAGGGCACCTCTGTGGCAGTGTGGCTTATTCCTATTTGCAATTTTCTATCCTATCACCTCTTTTTGTACAAGTTAATGCCTTTTCTATCCTAGTTTGGTACCAAAGTCTCTTAGGGTAATCCTATCAGCTAGTACTTTTTTCTTTCATGCCAGTTACAACAAGATATCAAGTAAATCAAGGAAAATGACCTCAAGTGGTTTTTAACCAATTACCCTTGGTACAAACTCACCAAAGACATAAGGAAAAAGGACCCATATTTGATCAATCACCTAGAAATAATTCAGAAATTTGGTTTGATTCCAAGAGTCACCTTAGTGAGTTGGGTATCCCCTTAGCATCTTATCACTCTTTTATGGATATGAGTTACACAATGACTCAGAGAGAGAAGGAAGCCATGGATAAAAGTTATGATGATTTGTTTGCAAGGAGTGGACATGCTATTTCATTCAGTGGTTCCTCTCACAATAGTAAACCAACCTCACCCCTTATTTCAACAAGATATTTGGATGCACACCAGAGGGCTGAGAGAGAGAGAGGTAAGATACATGTTTATGATGATGAGTTATCACAACATGAGAAACAAGGAGATGAACTTCATGATGCTCACATCAATGCAACTTATACCAACAACTTGTTTCAACATTCAAGACCAAGCTCACCTCTTAAAACATCTACCAACTACATGAGCGACAGACTCAAGAGGATTGAGCATGAAAAGAGGGTATTCCAAGATGAGAAAATTCATAAGTAAGAACACATTAAACGTCTAGAGTTGGACAAACAAGCTTTAATTGAAATGGAAAGGAAAGCCCTTCAAGAGGAACAAGATAGGATCGTGGATAGACAACTTCATGGTCCATTCAATCATATTCATATTAGTGGTGGAAATGGTTCTCCTCCATCTACTCCTCTTAGAACTCCAAGAAGTAGGAGACATTCGAGATCACCATCATGATCTCCTAGTCCTAGAGGAACAAGGGTTTCTAGACATGATCACCATAGGAGACAAACTCCTCCTAGGAGCTCAAAGAAATCTTTACAACATGCTCATTATGGTTCACAATATGGAGGTAGTAGCATGAGCTTTGACCGCACCTCTCAAGATTTTATGCACATGCAACAAGAACCATTTTTTCAAAAGTATGTGGAGAAGTATGTGAAACAAAACCAGGATAAGATCCTAAAGAGTCTAATTGATAATGGGGCTAAGGTCCCTTACAACTTTGATGTGGATAGAAAGATTAAGAGACAAGATCTGTCTCAAGAGGAGAAGATGGATGAAATACAAAGACAAATAGCCAAGATATCTACACCTAAGAATTCTTCCTCATTGGACTCAATTTGTCCTAATCCTTTTTATAAGAGTGTTGACATGAAATAATTTCCTAGAAAGGTTGAAATTCCTCAATATGACAAATATTATGGGAGTGGAGATCCACATAATCATGTGCGATAGTTTTATATGACTAGTTTTGAGTTCCATCAAGATGATTCATACCTCATGAGGTTATTCCCATGAAGTCTTAGGGGGTAAGCATTGGAATGGTTTACTAAGATAACTCCTCCTGTTAAGACTTTCAAAGATCTTGTTCAAAGATTTATTCAACACTTTGCATACAATATTTTAAGATCTATCACTTTGTTGGACTTATGTAGCTTAAAGCAGAATCAAGGAGAGTCCTTTTTTACCTTCTTGCAAAGGTGGAGAAGAAAATTCTCTTGCTATTCTAGAACTATTCCTGATAATGAAAAGATTGACATTATTGTTAGCAATTTGGTTCCGGAAATGCGGTATGATGTTAAGAAAATGGTTTTTGATTCATTTGACACCATGGTTGAGACTGCATGCCGAATTGAGGATGTTTTGAAAGAGCAAGGAATTTTGACTAAACATGGAAATAATAACAATAATGGTCAAAACAACAATAATTCTAACAAGGATAAAGGGAAGAACCAATATTGGAATAAGAACAAACAAGTGGTTAATGATGGAGTTGTGGATTCCTCCCAACATAAGGATCAACCTGTGTTACACTTATCTAGTACTGTTGAAGCTTCCAAACTCAATGCACCCACTCAACAAGAAAGTAAACCAAGTTACCAAGGTAAGCCTAAGAGTGAAAGACATCAATTTACAAAACTTGGCGAGACATATGGGGAAATTTTACAAAAACTTATTGATAGCAATTTGGCACACCCTCTAGATGCAGCTCATTTCCACATACCTAAAGAAAAACCATGGTGGTGGAAAGAGGATGAATTTCATATATTTCATAATGGTATTGGACATAATGTTGAAAATTGTGGGAGACTTAGGCATCTCGTTCAAGATCTCATTGAGAGTGGAAAACTTACAGTAGATGGATTGAAAACCAATGCCAATCACAAGGCATTCAAGGAAACTTTACCCAAATATGAAAAGGGGGAGACCTCTAAAGCTAAGAATGGAAAAGCTGAGATCAACTATACTTATACAGAAGTGGAGAATACCATCAATATGCTTGAATTTGTGGAAGAAAATGTTAACATGATGAGTGGAAGAGATCCTTATGGTTATGACCTAGATGAAGACTCTCTTTTTTTTGACAAAGAACCTATTGTGGTGCTAAGGGGTCCCAAGTCTAGAAGGTCATCTCAAGCCCTTAATGCTATTACCTAAAGTCAAGGTCCCGTTGTCATTAAAGGACCCAATTCAAGTCAACCCAGTTACCTAAGCAAGTGGCGTCTAAGCCTGTTACCTTGAAGCCAGCTGTTAATCCTAAATTGAACTACAATCTTGTTGACCAGTTACAAAGAACACCTGCTAAGATTTTGATCTTTGAGCTCTTAGAGTTGTCTCCAAGACATAAACAAATCCTTGAGGATGCTTTGCATACAGAAAATGTCCCCAACAATTTAGATATTGATCAATTCCAGAATATGGTTAATCACATTGCTGCCCCTCATTACCTTACATTTTCAGAAGATGATGATAAAGCTTTGATCCATCCACACAATCTTACCCTTCATATTGAGGTCATGATCCATAGAACCCATGTTAGGCACATGTTGATAGATGGGGGTGCTGGGCTTAATATTTGTTCTTTTAGTCTTTTGAAAGAATTGGGTTATTCTGAAGAAGTTATTGATACCCAAAAAAGAATTACTATCAAAGCCTATGATGAGGTAGAAAGAAGTTCCAAGGGGTTGTCTGTCCTTCCTGTTAGGATTGGCCCTATTCAAAAGGATATTTTATTTCAAATAGTTGATGCTGGACCCCTTGCATATAATATCTTACTTGGTAGACCATGGATTCATGACATGCAAGCAGTGTTGTCTACTTACCATCAATGTGTTAAGTTCTCCTACAATGGCATAGAGATTTGTATACTTGGGGATAACACTTTATCTATTAATTCAATTTCAGCAGGGGCTCATGTTCCCCTCAATAGAGAAGCAGAATATTTTGATGCTACTTTGGCTGAATGTAAAGACAAGTTTTAATCAGTAGACCTTGGTATGGGGGGGTATCAGCTCAACTCCCTCACAACATTGCCAGTCTCACCTCGGCCTTATGGTAAACCTTCAAAAGAGATGAAGCCTTCCTCTTCAGCTATGACATTATTTGGCAAATTTGTAGAATCATCAGTGCTTATTCAAAATGAGAAAGAGGAAACATTTGTTAGAGACTGGATCTATAGAGAAGAAAATTATAAGCACAATGAGAATTTCTCTCCCTCTCCTAAGACTTATGGAAGAGGATATACTTTTTGTCAAGAAGATGGGCTATCCTAGTTATGACCCTCTTAATCACAATTTGGATGCTAGGTCTGAACCTCTTGATCATGCTAAATTTGGATGCAAGTCTAAGAAACCAGTTGGCCTAGGATTTGAAAATTGCAACAAGTGTACCAATCGTCTATTTGAAAAATTGGATAGTGATGAGGAACCAGAATATGAACCTAATTTGACAAATCAACAAGATATGTGTGAAGATTGGGTCCCTTCCACTACTCTCCTTTGGGGAGATGTAGATATTTCAGTCACCCATGCGTCAGTTGCAACTTTAGAACAAGAATCAGATATAGAGGATCCTCTTAGAGAGCGTTAAAGAAAGAATCTTGCTCATTTAATGGAAAGAGAAAATGTTACTTTTGATGAAATTGGACCTTCTACATCACGATGTCCCAAGCCTTTATGGTGTAAGCATCCTAGTCACAGTTCAGATACCAGTTCTAATGAGTATGAATGGGACTTTTTCTCAGAGCCCTCAACAGTTGATAGAGATATTGATGTTGTTCACACTTTTAGTTCTCCACTTGAGGTAGCCAACAAGTCATGTGTAGGATTAGAGGTTTTGAACCCACATGTTGCCTTAGTGGACAATTCTTTGGTTGTTAGGATGAATCCTAATTTGGGTAGCTTAGAGGGATACTTGACGGACTCTGACTCTTTAGTCACTAGCGATAATGTTATTCATATTTATAGCCTTGAATAGTCGTTGACCTACCTCTTGTTCATCCTGACCTTATTGATTGGTCCCAACGCTATCAAGAACCTGAGATTTTAACATTCCAAAATGATTATGAGATAGCTTGTTATCTAAATGTCATTGAACTCGTAGTCTCTTCCACCAGCAAACTGGCTACCAGTATGAAAGAGCCAGACATCAAGTACCTTAGTCACAAGATAAAAAGAAAAGAAAATCAAAAGAATAGGTGTTCTGATGGAAAAAACCACTGTGTAGCGGTGTCAGAACCAAAAAAAGTAAAAAGAAATGACATATCCAAGGGTGAAAACCTCTCTGAGGCGCCTAAGGATGAGGTACTCGATCGTCTTCCTAGCTATTTTCAAGATCGATCTTCAGTGCTTATTGAGCCAACACAAGTAGTGAATTTGGGTACAAATGAGGCTCCACAGATAGTGCACTTGGCGGAGTCCTTGTCACTAATAGAAAAGGAAGCTTACACTAAGTTCTTACAAACCAAGAAGATCAATTTTTCATGGACTTATTCAGATATGCCAGGGTTGGACATTAATCTTATTATGCATCACTTATCTATAGCTCCAAATGTCAAACCAGTTAAATAGAAATTGAGGAAGATGCATCCTCCAATAGCTCTTCTAGTCAAAGCTAAATTAGAGAAGCTCCTTGGTGCAAAATTTATAAGAGCGCCTATGCTGAATGGATATCAAATATTGTACCAGTTTCCAAACATGACAAATCCATTCGAGTTTGCACAGATTTTAGAGATCTCAATAGAGCATGCCCAAAGGATGACTTTCCACTCCCTAATATAGAAATAATAGTGGATATGACTGTGGGTTATGAGATTTATTCTTTGATGGATGGTTTTGCTAGATACAATCAAATTAAGATAGCTCCTGAAGATCAAGAAAAGACTGCATTCACTGTGCATGGGGAACCTATTGTTGGAATGTTATGCCTTTTAGATTAAAAATTGTAGGAGCTACCTATCAAAGAGCTATGACAACTATTTTTCATGACATGATGCATTAAAATATGGAAGATTATGTGGATGACACCTTGGCCAAGTCTAAACAAAGAGATACACACTTAGACGATTTGGAATTAATTCTAGATCGCATGGAACAATTTCAACTAAGACTAAATCCTAAAAATTTTGCATTTGGAGTCACCTCTGGAAAACTACTTGGATTCATCATTTCAGCAAAAGGATTAGAGGTGGACCCTAAAAAAGTTCAAGCGATCATTGATATGCCACCTCCTAAAAACATTAGTCAAATGAGGAGTCTTCAAGGATCTCTTCAATCTATAAGGAGATTTATTTCACAATTGGCAGATAGAGCTCAACCTTTCAATAAGAACTTACATAAGGGAGTCAAATGTATTTGGAATGAGGTTGTCAAAAGAGCATAGATCAAATCAAGAAGTACTTGGCGAATCCTCCTATTTTAATGCCTCCTATCCCAGGGAAACCATTGTTAGAGTAATATTCTCTTGGGTTATTAATTAAATCATTATGATCTAATTAATAACTCAGATATTTACTCTAGTTGCTTAAGCCAACCTTAGGGTTTCCCTTTTTAGGGTTTCATGATTCCTTTTATAAGGATTCACCTCTTTGTATTTAATAAGGATTTTTCACATCGCATTGTATCAGATTGAAACATATTGTTAATAATATATTCTTTCATGTGCATATGATGTCTCTGGTCTTTTGGCCTCCATATATTTTTCTTCTTCTGTTCTTTGCTTCTTCCATGTGACAGGGTTATGCATGCAGGTGTTCTTGGGAGAATAGGTGTCTACCTATTCTAACAACCACTCATTTTATACATTTCAGAAACATAATCTTCTTTGGGGGCATTACTGGCTCAACTTGATGAAAATGGGAAAGAAAGAGCAATATACTACATTAGCCATACTCTTGTTTCATATGAGGTTAATTACACTAGCATTGAGAAATTTTGCCTTGATGTTGTGTTTGCTTCCCAAAAGTTGTGACATTACATGCTTGTGCATACTATACACCTCATAGCCAAAATAGATCCACTCAAATATTTGCTGAGTAAGGCTTCCCTCACAGGTAGACTTGCTAAATGGATGATGATACTTTCAGAGTTTGACATAGAGTACATTGAGCGTAAGACAATCAAAGGACAAGCTATAGCCAATCAATTGGCTGATTTCCCATTACAAGATGATGCACCTATTCAAATTGACTTTCCAGATGAGCATCTTATGTATATGACTGAAAGAACTTGGAAGATATTCTTTGATGGATCTTTTATGCAAAATGGTTCAGGAGCTGGTGTGTTGTTTGTTTCTCCTCATGGGTACATGACTCCTAAGTCTTACAAATTATTGTTCCCATGTAAAAACAACATTGCTGAGTATGAAGCTTTAACAAATGGACTTAAGATAGCCATAGAATGGAGAATTACAGAGTTACACATCTATGGGGATTCACAGCTGATAATCAACCAAGTTAATGATGAATATCAAACAAAACATGAGAAAATGGTACCTTACAAGAAAATGGTTGATTCCTTGAAACACTACTTCACATTTGTTACATTTTAGCAAATCCCTAGAGTAGAAAACAAAGCAGCTGATGCTATGGCTACACTTGCTTCACTCCTTCAATTAGAGCAACATGAATCAAGATTTGAATTCCTGTTTGAAGAGCTACATCACCCCATCTTTGACTCCCAAGAAAGCCATATTATTTGTACCCTTGTTGGCCATGAATCATCCTGTTATGGTGCCATTTACTCATATCTTCGTGATGGAATTATACTTGAAACCTTTAACTGATTTGAACGCAGAAACCTTACCCAAAAAACCTCTCGCCATTCCCTTATCGTTGGTGATTTGTATAGGAGGGGTCTAGATGGGACACTTCTTAGATGCTTAGAAAAGGAAGAATTTGACCAAGCGTTAGTTGACATTCATGAGGGCATCTGTGGGGGACACTCCAATGGTCTTGCCATGGCCCGAAGGTTGCTTAGGGTAGGGTACTATTGGCCCATGATGTAGATTGATGCAGTAGCTTTTGCAAAGTCATGTGAAAAGTGTCAAAAACATGGTAACCTGATACATGCTCCAGGAAAGGAGCTTATTCCTTCTATATCTCATTGGCCATTTCAGCGCTGGGCCTTTGACCTCGTTGGGCAGGTTAATCCCAACTCATCAGGTGGACACAAGTTTATTATCACTGCTACTGATTACTTCACCAAATGGGTAGAAGTTGTCCCACTTTCTATTGCCTTGGGCAAGACAGTCTCTCTATTCATTCTGAACCATATCATCTATCGATATGGAGTGCCTTCTGAGATTATTACTGACAACGGAGGCCAGTTCAAAAATAAGGACCTTAAAAAACTCTACAAGAAATTCAAGATTAAACAACATTGGTCCTCCATTTACTTCCCGTAAGGAAATGGTCAAGCAGAGGCATCAAACAAGACCATTCTTAAAATCTTACATAGAACATTCTGTAAGAATGGTAGAGAATGGCATTTACAGATAAATCTGGCTTTGTGGGCCTATATAATGAGTATTTGTACTCCTACTGGGGCTACTCCTTTTACCCTTGCATATGGTGCTGAAGCAGTGTTACCATTGGAGGTTGAGATTCCTTCACTTTGAGTTTCTCTCCATGGTCTAGTTACAGATGAAGACTACTGCGCCATGAGACTTCAAGAGTTAGAACTTCTAGATGAAAAAAATCAAGCATCATTTAATGATATGAGGGTCTATCAAAAGTGCATGTCCAAAGCCTTCAACAAAAAGGTTCTCCCTAGAGAATTCCAAGTGGGAGATCTTTTCCTACGTGAAAATCCTAAGAATCAACAACATAGAGATCAAAAGGGCAAATTTGAACCTAATTTTCTTGGACCCTATATTATTACAACAACTTTTGGGACAGGTGCTTATTTATTGTTTATAGAAAAGGGAGAACAGCTCCCTGATCCTATCAATGTCTTACACCTAAAGAATTTCTATCCATGATGACCATTCTATCTGGGGGCATCCTTTGTACATATTTATTGATCTTGAAAAAATTCAAAAAAAAATGATATATTGTCAAAAATTCTAAAAATTGGAAAATGTCCTGAAAAAATGATCATCTTAGTGAAAACCTAGCAATAGGTGCTTTGATGTATCTCCAAAAAAATTATATATTCCAAAAATTAAAAAAAATTAAAAAAAAAATAAAAATAGATAAAGTGCCTTGGTGAAAACCTGGAAACAGGCGCCTTGGTAGCAAAAAATTCAAAAAAAACTATAAAAAGTCCTGAAAAAAAAGAAGAAAAAAATGAAAAAAATAAAAAATGAAAAAATTGTAATAAAAATTCAAGTGGTGAAAACCTGGAAATGGGCGCTACTTGAGGCCTTTGCACCCCTATTTCTTAGTGCGTGACCTCAACACTTAGCCTTTCTCCATCATGCCTTGTCCTTGTTGCCTTGGTTTTGAATTGGTCTTTGTCTTTGTCTAGGGGGCATAACTATGTTAGCTTTGGTCTCTTGGATGCGTTAGTCTTTAGGACGCCTCACAAATGGTGTTTTTCAACACCACCCCAACTGTATTTTTCAATACAACCCTTGACATCGAGTGTTTTTCAACACTTATTGATTTGGTCTTACCCCATTTTGTCATGTGGTCTTACCTGCTTGCAAGCATTTGATCCTTATCCTTGAAACTCAATATCAGTTAACACACTTAAATTTTTAAATGCAACACTTAATGCTTGAGCTATGTCATGATCTTTTCTTTCTGTGCTGACTGTTATTGATTTTTTTTGAGTGTCCTTGTCTAATAAGTCTCTCTGTGATGCATAGCTAGAGGACTTGGGGCATGGGGCATGTTTTTATTTGCTTCTTGCTTTATGCTTCACTATTTTTGCACAACCATTCTGCTGGTCATCCTGGCCTCTATGCCTTGATGAGAGCGTGGTTTTGCTATATTAAATTGGGTAAGCTAACATCACAGTCATCTTGAATTTTATGTCTTTGATGCTTATGTTAGAATCTTTCCACATTCCAATCCGATATAAATCAATTCATATCTTCATGGTTGCGCTTGTGACTAGTGATGATTGTGTGATTTTTCGATGTCTGTTAATAATGGCCCAATGATGAAAATAAGTTTCTTAACATTCTCTAATGAATGATGAACACAAAAGTCCTATGTTACAGTTGCTTTATTGCAAGTACGCCTTTGCATTTTCATGTAGCTTGCATTGTTAGACCTCATGTTAGTTTGCATTTTTAGGTTGCATTATGAGTTTGAGAGGATTTCCTTCATCTTTCTTGTGGAATTTTAATCAATTGTGGTCACGTTCTAATCTTCATTTCCTTATCTTCTTTCGTGATCTCAATCGAAATTTTCTATCTTAAACAGTTGATTGATTTTGGGGCATTCCCTTTCTTAAGGCAAATTCTCTTTCTTCTCTCCATTTCTTTCCACTTCTTCCAAACTTCTATCTTCTGATGGCTTTCACCCCACTTCTTTTCTTCTAATTCAATCTTGGGGCATAATATTTTGGGCTTAATGATCTACCTTGGTTTTGTGATCTTTCTATCTTTCATCTTACATCAAGAACCTTATCTTTAGTTCGATTTGATAAAAAATAATCAATTTGTTGTTTCTCCTCTATCTCATTTCAATTTCGATCACAAGGGGGCAGTACCTATCAAACTTCAATCTTTGATTCAACTTTATCAATTATATCAGTCTTGCTTGAGATTCTTATCTCTGACATGTCAATTACTTATTTCAGTGTTGACTTTATCTTTTTCAATTATGCTTATTTTCTTTCCTGATGTGTTCCCAAATCGACCACACGTCTGGGTTATTTTGTGATCCCAAGTTGACCTCACACTTCAATTGCATTCTTTGACTACATGTGTTCCCGAATTGACCACACATTAGTCAAAGAGGGGCAAATGTATGCACCCTAAAATGGTCGCCTAGACTTTGGGCCCCATTTTATCATTTTATCAATTTTTGAATCAATGCTTTGGAACATTTTTAATTCAAATCAATTTCCTTGATCAAAATTGTAATTTATTCAATAAATTTAATATTTCCTAAGGTTTGATCATTTTTATCTAATTAAAAGATTTAATCTCCCTTTTAATTAAATAAAATTCATCTCATTTAATTAAAATATTTAATCTTCCTTTTAATTAAATTCATTTTATTTAATTAAATTAAATTCCTCCCATTTAATTAAATAAAATTCTTCTAATTTATTTAATTATAAAGAAAACCCATCTTTTAATTAAATAAATAAAAATCCCCACTTAAAGCACTTTATTTGTTGA
>MU223273.1:375875-398639 GCA_018584345.1 Thuja plicata
GTGGTTTTTCCCTTAACAGGGTTTCCACGTTAAAATCCATGTGTTATGTGTGTATGACTTATTACTTTATTGTTTTACATTTCACATATGCATTTCTGGATTGATTGGTATACTCTGCATATTTACTGAGTATCAGTAAATAAGTTTTACTGCTTATCGGTTGTCAAGGAGAATAAGGTCAGACAAGGAAAACCGACAGACAGTTAATTATTATAAGCATTTCATGGCATGCATATTGTAGGGACTTAATAATTTGAGATTTATTTGATTGGTGGTTAGTGATTAAAGGATAAATTTTTGAGGCCAGTGATTTACCCCCCCTCTCAGTTATTACTAACACAGTGTTGCTAAAGCTCTTAACAGAGTAGACTTTAACCAGTCTAAACATGTTAGTCCTAACAGGGTAAGATCATCAGAAGTGATCAAACTTGTAAGCCTTAATCGACCCCTTCCATTATGAAGATAGTGAAGCTTTGTGGGTTTCATCCCCACCATAGTTTTTACCTTCTAATAGGGGTTTTCCGCGTTACCAATTCTTGTGTCATGTGTCATTACATTTCATGAATGTTTCTATGAATGTTTACATGCAAACTAAGTTTATGATTTGATATTACATGCATACAGATAGAATAACATATATGGTCAGTAATGTAAGGAATTGATTACTAAAGGATTAAAGGTTAATTGACAAAAAAATTTAATGGTACTGATTCACCCCTCCCCTCTCCATACACACCACTCCATTATTCCAACAACAAAATCCACTAATAATGAGAAAGAGTCAAATCACAAAAATCAATCAGGTTTCTTGATGCATGCACTCGCTGATCTATTGTGATCAACCATAAAAGGACAATCTTGATGTATAAAGTGGTGAAAATTGATGAATGCTTTAGATGAATTCAATGGTAGTCATTCTGTCTCCACAATTTCCCACCATTAGATTATAAAATTTAGCCTGGACTCTTTCATATCGAAATGCCTACGACGTAATTAAAATAAAGGTTACAATTTTTTAAGCAAGTGTTAAGCATATATTTTTATGCACACTAAAGTACCAGGCATCCTGTATGGCTATGGTTTTTGATGATTCACATATTTGATGTGAGAAGATTTTAAAATTTTATGAACTTCGTGAACTCTAGCGTTACATAATTGTAGGGTATGTAAAAAATTTAAGAGTTTGATTGTTAAATGTAACTTACAAGAATGTAAGTAGTTGTTTGATTTATTATTTAACATTATTAAGTATGCTCTTTTTATTTGTGGTGCTTTATAATATCATCAATGGTGAAAGAGGAAGAAAATTTTGTTTTGTCTTGTTGTTGGTTTATTCAGTGATTTTTTTTAAAAGAATAAATTTTTAAAAAAATTATTCATATTTTACACAACCATAATTTTTATTCAACAACCATAATTTATTTCCATTCATATGTGTTTTTATATATAATCCAGATTTTATCACATGGACGAAGCTTGCTGGCAAAGTTTGTTGACTGGGGCTTTACACTTGTTTCTTGAAAGATTCAATTTTGTATGTCTATGATTCTATTTTGTGCAATGCATATCTACCTAAGCATTTATAATTCTAATATTGACAAAAATTCATGTACCATTATGCTTTCCTTACATGTCCATACCCTATTTGAAAGCTCGTGTTTGGTACTGCTGGCAAAGAATTTTGCTTTGTATTTGCCAATTGTCTTTTTTTTACCATTTATTTGTAGCCACATTTTCCTATTGTCTATTCATTTTTGTGAAGTTTTAAAGTTATAGTAATATTACTATATGAGTGAAAGGTTAAAACCAATTTTTTATTATTGTATCAATTTTACAATAATAGTAATAATTAAATTTTGGACAAATTTTGTATAATCCCTTACTTATTTTTCACTTAGCAACTTAGCAATCCCTTAGTTTTCACTTGGAGTTTTGGCTATCCCTTACTTGATTCTTATGTTAAGTTGCCTTTTAAAATTCAACTTAGCAACTTAGAAATCCAACTTAGCAATTGTTAAATCTGAGCTTTGATTTCTGGGTTTTTGATTGTGTGTATTTTTAAGCATCAACGTTTCAGATCACACTCCGTGATCCATCATCAGGATGTAAGAGCAATAAGGATGTGTAAAAATAAAAGTTTGATCCTTAATAAATCTAGCTGCTTAGATTTCAAACAAATTTCCCTCCCATGAAGGGTGTCAATTAAATCGATTAGATTTCCACAATCCATTGAATTTGAGCTTTGATTTCTGGGTTTTTGATTGTGTGTATTTTTAAGCATCAACGTTTCGGATCACACTCCATGATCCATCATCAGGATGTAAGAGCAATAAGGATGTGTAAAAATAAAAGTTTGATCCTTAATAACTCTAGCTTCTTAGATTTCAAACAAATTTCCCTCCCATGAAGGGTGTCAATTAAATCAATTAGATTTCCACAATCCATTGAATTTGAGCTTTGATTTCTGGGTTTTTGATTGTGTGTATTTTTAAGCATCAACGTTTCAGATCACACTCCGTGATCCATCATTAGGATGTAAGAGCAATAAGGATGTGTAAAAATAAAAGTTTGATCCTTAATAACTCTAGCTACTTAGATTTCAAACAAATTTCCCTCCCATGAAGGGTGTCAATTAAATCGATTAGATTTCCACAATCCATTGAATTTGAGCTTTGATTTCTGGGTTTTTGAAAATTGTTAAATCCAACACAAATTTTCACCAATTTTTACCCCCATATTTTTTATATTACTCCCTTACGGGCATGGTATCACCTTGACTTCTTGATTATTATGCTAAGTTTCCTTTTACAGTTGAGTTTCGGTTAACCCTTACTTATTTTTCACATAGCAACTTAGAAATCCCTTATTTTTCAGTTGGGGTTTTGGCTATCCCTTACTTGATTCTTATGCTAAGTTGCCTTTTACAATTCAACTTAGCAACTGTTAAGTCCAACATAATTTTTCACCAATTTTTACTCGCATATTTTTTATAAATTATTCCCTCTTAGTGTTGTTAGAACACCATATGTTCGAGACTCCCTCTTGGCTATCTCTTCGATCTGCAACATCCATATTTTTATATTACTCCCTCTTACTGTTGCTAGAACACCATACGTTCGAGACTCCACAACTTCTTAGTCGTCTATGGCAACAAAAAAATGAAACCTTGTAATGAGATGTTTGTGATTTAAGAATAAAATTGGCTTAGATTAAAACATATAGATGTTGGGTTTGGTTTATTCTATGAATTCTTTTGAGTTTTCAAATTTAGGAATCAATGATGGTTAAAAATTCTTGAGATACTATGGTTGAATTATAATTCTGAATTAATAGAATTCCTAGCTATTACATTGTTTGGTCAAGTAGGGTATTGTCACTCCTCCATACACCTAACTTTGTTTCACAACTCACATATATGGACTATTGTTCTTATATTTCCTCTGGTTACTTTTTTTTTCTTTCACTGCTGTATGATTATCTATTATACAACAAATGGCTAATATTAATATAATATTCTCAGAATAAGAAATGTGAAAACTATGCACGCGACACATGATTTATTGATTAATATTTTGTCAAGATAGGAAGAAATTCCAAAATGATATTTTCATATTTTGTCAAGGTGGGTAGACGACATTGACATTTTATGGATGGTCATAGTTTTGCCAAGTTATTTCCACTTCACCTACTCTATAAAACTGAATACTTTCTGTACTTTTACAGAGACCATTGATGTAATTAATAGTTCATTAAGATAGATAGAAAGGATAATTTAATATTTCTTACTGCTATTATATTGACAATGAGATCGGAATGGGATGAGTGTTTCCACTTGATCTATGTGAAATTGTATATTTTGTACTTTAATACACCCATTTTACATTATCTAGGTTATAATTGTAAAGATATTATAGGATTTTTTACCTTTTCAAAGTGCATTTTGATTGAATTACAATGTGCGCCCTAGATCACCAAAGATAATCAAGCCTTTGTTGCAAACAAAACAAATAAATATTTGGTTATGCTTTAAAATTGACTTAGATTCAATATTGAATAGAAAATGCTTATTGGAGGAACAAGATAAATATTAGAGAAAGTGTATACTAATTCACGAGTTTTAAATTATAAAATATTTATTTTTAATAAAGAAAATTAAGAAAGTATATTATTTTATTTGTGGATTTATAATTGCTCTTACAAATTAAAATAAAATTATTTTAAAAATTATTAATGAAACTTAGCATAAAGTCTTAGAAATTATTAATCAGACTAACAATCTTAACAAATGTTGATGACACTTTCAAAATAGTCTTGAAAATTGTTAGCCACACTTTCTAAATAGTCTTAATATAATATTATGTAATATAAATATAATATTACAAAAAATAAATAATATAACAATAGAAATATAATATAATAATGTGAAGCTTTAAACTTTGGTTCAATGTTATAATAGAAATATAATATAGTAATGGTTGTGATTTACTTAAGTTGACATATTTAAATTTTATGTATTACATTAAATTTTATTTTTCCTATATATATCATGTACAATTATCAATTATAATAGCATTATTAGTATTGTTCAAATATTTAGATTGTTCTTTGTTGAACTATACTTCCAGGCTATGGAAAATCCAAGAATAACTGAAGAGATTATCACCATTCCAAGCACTTCCTCAAAGAATAGTGTACTTCAAATTGAAACAAATGATGATGCTATATCAACAACCAATTCAACGTCTGTCAATTGGTTGGGCTTTTACAAAAATAATGTTGAGCTATTCTTGAACAAGGTTTTGGAAAATTGTCATGAGACTATTCAAGAAGCTAGCCATGAATTGATCCAAGATGCATGTGATGTCCAAACTTATGAAGTTGAAATGGTGGGCGAGCTTGTACAAAAATACCATGCAACATGCGGGGTCCTAGAGACATATCATGAATTCCTACGTAAATTTATAAAATATGTGGAATATTATCAAGTGAACATTGGTGTTGCTCTGAAGGATAAATACCAGACTATCTTGAGAGATGTGTGGTACAAGAATTTTAGCTAGGTCAAAGGAGCATGTAGTTTTTCAATACCAAAGAAGAAAAATTGCATGTTGAAAAATAAATTCTTTTTTTGTCGCGTGGAAAATGTAAAGGAAAAAATGATGAATGTTGGTCCCTTTTTGTCATTGTGGCCAAGATCAAAGTGATTAGGCATATTATATCAAATAATGTACCTTTTTTGTAACGAACACTATATATGACTACTTATTGTACATAATTTGTTTAATTATGAATACTGATTGTACTTACTTTGACTAAAGGCATTTTGTCTGTGTGAGACTAATTAGCCTAATTTAATTCATGTATGGTTATAGGTCATTGTCATACTAACAAAACACTAGATGATTCTTCTCATAAGAAACATAAGTAGTAGAAGGATGAAGAAAATACCAACTAATATTATTTATGTGATGAACATATATACGAAGAATTAGCTATTATTACAAAACTATCATTGTACATATTCTCTTTTAATTTTTTGTATTAATATGAAACATTGCTCAATATAGTAGACTTATGTGTCCTTGATTTGTACATTACATTAAGATATATGTTCTTTCCTAAGTAAATTTGTATAGAAAGAGTTCTCTACTATTAATAATGTAATTTTTTTGGCGGCACGTCATTGTGCAATTTATCCCCTAATATTATATTTTATAAAATATAATTCAATGTGCAAAATTTATGTGTTCTTGATTTGGACAACATGTCGAGTGACATTATTTTTTAGGAGAAAACATATATAGTTTGGGCATCATTGAAATTTATCCTCTATTAAAATAAATGCCTATTTTTACATATTTAGTGCTTTAGAGTCCTTATAGCAACTATCTAATATTCAAAGTAATTAGTATAGTAACATCATTAATCCTCACCACCCAATGCTTCGGGATTCGACATATTTTTTTGCAGGAATACCCAAGATTCCTAAAGCATGACTAACTTATTAAGTCAAAATGTGATAAAGCTCATACATGATGGAGATTTAGCATTGGAACCAGACGTCCAAGCATTGGGTGTTGCAAATTTTGGCCATGGCCCTGAGCAAAATAACCGATATAGAATAGACATATCAGACGGAGTTCACAAGCACAAAGCATCACTACCTAAGAAATACAATTAGTGTATAGCTTCATGATAAATCACGGTTGGATCAATTATACGTGTGAAAGATTATAAGTGTCATGTATCAAGGATCCCACGGTGAGTGAATCGAATCATCAGTTTTGAATAAAAATAATCAAAACCTTTTTAGTTCTTGCATTTTCATACTAATTTTTTTTAATGTTATATGTATATAGATGGATTGTAATTACAAGCCTAGAGATTGTGTGTACAATCCATGAAATAATAGGCAATCTAGTCTTCCTATATCTTGAACAAGAGGATTGTATGAAAAAAACTATACTAGAGAAAAACTATACTAGAGTCATCTGATTTATATCAAGACTCAAATTGTAACAACTGGAACACTGACTCCACAGAAAGTATTTTTTGGGCTGAATCCAATCCAAAGTAGGAAGGAAGCACTGATTACAATGAACCCTATCAAAAATTTGAATCCATTCCAAACAAGATGGACTATTAAGGGTTGTGTGACTATGAAGAAAGAAATTCACAAAAACAACAATAATAGAGGAAGCGAACAAATTTTCAACTTTGACATTATAGATAAGGAAATAATTGAGACACGCATCACTTGCTTCAATGAAGTAGCAGACCACCAATATTGAAATATATATGTTTGAGATACGTACACAATATCTGGCAGTATAATAAACACTCCTAATAAACTTTATAATACACTTAATAGTGGTCTATAAATATCTTTGACAAATGAATCAAAGGTTTCTCTTTGTGATGATGACTTCTCCATCCCAAAACATCAATTCTCTTTTACACCTATCATGAACCAAGCTCAATGATAAGGAGACATGATGGGACAAAGGTCCTTAGACGCACCATAAGGTTGGTTGACGTTGCTGAGACAAGAATAGATGTTACTTTATGGGGGATAGTAGCAGATAAAGAAGGCTTCCAGCTACAAGATAAATACCTTCAACATGAAACTTTTATCCTTGCTATTAAAATTGGTTGGGTGTCTAAATATAATTGAAAGGTCATAACCACATCATTTTCTAAAAGTCTAGAAGTGAACCTTGATATAGAAGAATCAGAAGAACTGAAACATTGGTACAAACAAAATGCAGAACACATCAAATTATCATCAACAAAGTTTGTTGTGACATCTTCGCCAGCTAAAAGACTTAAAATTGGTACAATTTGATGCGAGGTTGAGCATACAGTTCAACCCTCCAATTCATTAAAATTGGGTCATTTTTCTATCCAACTTGCCCTTCGAAGTTAGGTGGAAAAGAATGTAAGAAGAGACTAACAAAAGATGATGCTGGAATGTGGTATTGTTCGAAGCGCAATTTAATAGACACAAGTTGAAACTATAAGTATATACTTCAGATAAAGCTACAAGGCCACACATATATAGTTTGGGCAATCGCATTTGATGAAGCTGCAACACAGCTCATGGGAATGTCTGCAGAAAAACTTTACAACCTTCAATTTGAACAGAACACTGAATAAAGTACATAAGGGTTCGTTTGGCGCATGGAATTAACTTATCCAGAATAGGCCTATTCTAGAATAAGGGCCTATTCTGGAATTAATTAATGCTCAAAATGAAAGCTGGAATAAGCTATTCTGCGTTTGGATCCCATAATGTAGAATTGGAATAAAAGGTTATTTTTTATTTTTTTAATTAATTTGAACAATATGTATTTTTAACTTGTGTACACACATACACATACACATATACACACATACATATACACATATACACACATGCACATACACACACACACACACGTGTGTATATATACACTTATATGCACACATACACATATATACACATATATGTGTGTATATACACGTGTGTATATACACACAGATGTGTGTATATACACATGTGTAATGTGTATATACACACACATGTGTGTATATACACATTTGTGTGTACGTGTATATACACACATGTGTGTGTATACACACATGTGTATATACACATTTGTGTGTATACACACATGTGTGTTTATACACATTACACACATGTGTATATATACACACACGTATATATACATGTGTATATATATACATACCCACATTAAAAAAAAAGATTTAAAAAAAAAATTATAAAAAAAATAAAAATTAATAAAATAAAATAAATTTGAATCCATAAATAGCTTATTCTCGAATAAGAAATGAATTCCAGCTTTTTTTTAGAATTAACTTATGCTGGAATAAGCCTCAAAATGGGGATAATTTTTCTAATTCGAGAATAAGGAAAATGCCCACAAACAGAGAATAAATTTATTCTAGCATTAACTAATGCTTATTCCAGGTTAATTCCTAGCGCCAAACGGGCCCTAAGAGATACTAAAAGATGCTCTAAACAAGGAATTCCTCTTCACATTAAGCTGCAGAAATGAAACATACAATGACGTGGAACGACTGAAGAAATAGATTTTATTGCAGAGAACACTTTTCTTCTTGAACAAATCAAGGAAAATTGTGGTGACAAGAACGAACAACCCTAGCATGCATGCAACATCTTAAGAACCATAATAAAATAGCTATTTCCTTGTCAGAAAAATCTATAGATGTTTGTTTGGAAATATTCATATGTAAACACCTATGTAGATATATGTAGATGTGTGTTTCGTATGTGTATTTTAATAGAAATGGAATACTTGTTAAAAAATTGTGTGATCTACTTATGATATTTTCATCATGCTTCTTCTTATGACATACAATATGTAAAATTTTATTTACAGAAATATGTGTTAAAATCTATAAGTAATGATATGAGTAAATTATTTTACATTTTTTCCTTATATCGAACCTATGTAATGTATTGTTAGTGAGAATAATTGAAACAATGTGGAACTATTTCTTTTGATGTATGAATGTGTGCACTTCATTCATCTCAATGCTACATTTACTAGTAAAATTGAATTGGTTACATTATGTTCGATCTATTTCTCTTCTCTTATCATAATTAGTGATTTGGCATGATATTTTTAAAATGCAGAGCATGGATTGTTCTAGCTAGAATGATCAAGTTGATCCTCGAGTAATACAACTTGAAAAAATGAAAAGTCGAAAAAAGAAGTCGGAAGTACTATGCTCGACATAAAGAGGAAATAGCTGCCCAGAGGCATGTTAAGAAATTGGAAATAAGACAAACTAATCCCCAACAAATAGAAACACTAAGACTACAAAACTGTCAAGCAAGCCTAAATTATCATGCTCGTCAGGGGTGGCACAAACTTAGAAAGTGAAATGTTCCAAGATCAACATACCTCAATACAACAATATGCGGTGCAAGAAATGAAATTCAACAACAATTCTAACTTTATGAGAGCATTAAAAATATTTAGAGAAAGAATAGATACCCTGTCTAATCTAAAAACATGTAGTATCTGCAAGGAATGTTACCTTGGAATGCTTCTTCATTTCTCAAATTCTCATACAACTTGCAAAAGATGCTTCCAAGAGAAAGGCATCCATTAATTCTCTTAACTTAACAACATGGACCTAGGAGAGCAACCTATGGTATTGAAAATACTAACTCAGGTAGAGGAAATACTCATTGCTAGAGTAAACCCAATATTTCAAGTAACCCATGCTATTGAAGGCCCATACAAATATAGTGATCACACAATTAGCTTTGCGCAAGACATAAAAAACATTGCAAATGTAATTCCATGTAGAATAGAAGATCTGAATGTCCTCATAGTTCAAAGATTTCATGTACAAGGGCATTATTACGATTTTTATGTAAGTAGAAATCAAATTAGAGATGCATTCGAATACAAAGTGAAATATGACCTATATTATAACGATGTTTCCACAAGTCTTGAACACTTTGCAGAAATCCCCGAAGAAAGAACAAACATTTCAAACATGCTTCACACTATTGAAATTGATGAGGAGTTAGGGCTACCAAATAATTAAATGGACATAGAAGAAGACTAGGATGAAATAAACACAACATATACTTCATCATTTATCATAAAAATGCCAAGCAAGCAGCGTGAGCTATAAATTATTAAGAAACAATTGGACCTTAAGGGCAACACAAATGCTATTATTGATTGGCCTAAAATAGATTCATCTCCAATAAATGAATACAATACTGAGGGGTTCTTTGATATGGTGTTTCCAACTCTCTTCCCTAATGTAATTGCACAACATATGCAGTCGCGCCTTAAAGAAGTAAAAATCCATGAGTATACATTACACTTGATGAGATTCCATGACCACAGATTTGGAAGGCATCCAATATTTTGATATTTTATCTTTAATCTCATGATGTGACACTACAGTAAAGCACTTGCATTGGTTTTTGTTAAAAAAAATGCAGAGGATAACATACCGACCACCATTAAAAACCTTTGTGCACACCTAGAGAACCTTCTCGACACATAATTAGCTGAGGAGGGCTTGGAATTTGGATAATACATTAGAGGTTCAAGACCATATTGGAACAAATGTCATGTTGAGTTAAAAAACAAGATCAAGCAACTAGGATCTCCCATTCTTTTCTTCATACTAAGTGCAACAGACACTAAGTGGCCAGATCTGCAATATGTGCTCTATAATGATGTGCCTACCTAAATACAATCAATTAAGAAATGCTTGGATAAAGTAATCAATAATCCCCATCTCACATCATTATACCTGCATGAACAATTCACAATCTTTTTGTGAGGATGTGATTGAAAAACTACCTAGTACAAAAGAATATTGGTATAGATATGAGTGGAAACATACAGGCACTGCCCATGTACATGGGTTTATTTGGATTCAAAATTCTCCAGATATGGATAGGCTTGATTGGAAGAACCCTGTTGAAACTGAAAGAGCACAAACCTTTTTTGACATGTATGTCAATGCTTGAAATGGTCGTGATGCAATGCGTAGAAACAACCCAGTGTTTCACTCTCCTTTATATGATCCATGCTTGCTAAACACAACTCAAATATTTTCTACAGACCTTTCCCATGACTATGAGGAGATAGTTAATCGTGTCCAGAGGTACACAAAATGCAAAGAGGGAACATGATTGCAAAATAAGGGCAAAAAGATAGAGTGTCGATATAAAGCTCCATGGAAAGAACAAAATCTCTCTTCCTTATGATGTGATGATGCTAGGAAGAAAAATATGATCCCACAAGAAATGATGATAGGTTAAACATACACAACCCAAAAGTTCTTTTGATATAGAGATCCAACATAGATTGCCAGCCAGTTATCTCACAGGCTCTTATTTTAAAATACATTGCCAAGCATGCATCAAAAGCATAGAGAACATATGAGACTTGTACTAATATGTTAAAAAGAATATCAGAGACCCATCAAGAAGATCATCCTGCTCTTGCAACATATCATAAATTCATGACATAAATTGTGGCAGAGTGTGATATAGGAGCACAAGAAACTTGTCATATGCTTCAAAAATTGCCCCTTGTTGTTTATAGTCAACCTTTCACATCTTTGAATGTTGGATAGAAAGTGTTCCACTAGATAACAAGAAAAATAGGTGAGAGACACATCCAATCTAGCTACTTACATGCCTACATAAATCAACCTCTAGAGCTCGAGAGGTTAACGCTACTAGAATCTGAGAGATCTTTCTCCTACTTTGCAAGTCATAAATAATGCAAATGGAAAGAGAGAAAGGTAAAATCCATCATCAATATATACCCAAAGTTCTAAAGCATCCCCAAGGAGGACTCTGAACAATTTGAAATATTTTGCTGCAGTGAGCTACTCTTTTACAAACATTTTTGTTGTATTGAAACTGACATAGGGTTTACAAAGGATTTGATTATTGTAAACAGGAAGAAATTAATGCAACCAAATATAATGTATGGCATGTCAATCGCACCACACAAGAGGAAGAAAACTTAGAATATGCAGAGATCGATGATGGCATGAACATGCGGGACACAATAGAGATGAATGAATGACAATTACTTTCATAAATGGGGTCCTCCAACAATACTCACCTAAATAAACTTCAAATGCTTGGAAGGCATGATTTTGATAGAACTAACAGATGGGATCATATTGGAGTAACACAAGATTTGCATGAGATTGCGACATAATTTATAAATACCAAAAAAAATGCGAACAAGATGAAAATATACCATCTAGATTTAACATTCCAAGCTATACATTGTCATAAAATCAAAAAATGACACCCACAATAATAAAAAACCATAGTGAATATCCCTTTGATAAACCACTGTACATGATTATTCAAGGAATAGCTGGTACATGAAAATCATACTTGAAGCTTGCATATGAAGTGCACTTAATAATAAGATATCACAACATAAAATCCAAATTCTCACGCTTGCTCCTACAGGAGTTGTTGCATTCATCATACATGCAACAACTATACATTCAAAACTCAAGATTCCTATTAAAGAAATGCATCCTTTGCAAGGAAATGCATTAACAACATTCCACAAAGAATTGAAGGACATAATATATATTTTAATCGATGAAATGATCTTCATAGGGCCAAAGATACTACAAAAAATAGACAACAGACTACGTGAGGCATTTCCCCATAAATAACATTTATGCTTCGTTGGAGTCTCTATGATACTGGTTGGTGACCTTGTACATATACCACCTGTGATGGACAAGCCCATCTAAACTTCATATTCAAGTGCAAAAACATTGTGGGATCAATTCATGACAGTCGTCACATTACAAATAATGTTTCAACAAGGTGAATTTTTAGGACAAGCCCAATTTTGTCAAATATTGCAGAACATACGAAATGTAGAACCAATGCAATAATATTGGGAACTATTGATGACTTGCATAAACCAGCTCCTTACACTAAGTGAAAAGGAACAATTTGACAACTCAATGCATTTGTTTTCTACTAATGATATGGTCAAACTACATAATCGGGGAATGCTAAAACTGTTAAACGGTCCAATTGCATTGAGTGTTGCAACAAGCACTAGGAGCACAATAGAAAATGCATTTAATGATAAATAACTTGAGAAATAATTGCTTCTTTGCAGAGGTTAACACATCATGATCACAACCAAAATATGGACACAAGCAGGCCTTGTCAATGGAGCTCTTGGCGAAGTAATTGAAATTGTTTATAGCCCTGGTTCCAAACCACCTGATGTACCAATGTATGATGTGGCAAAGATCAATAATTATTGTGGACCAACATGGAACAAGGATGACCCCAAAATTGTACTGATAATTCCTGTATCTCTAGGTAGTAGAAGACAGATACCGCTCACAATGGCATGGGTTGTAACCATACACAAATCCAAAGGCCTTACGCTACAAAAAGAAATGATTGATATTGGAAAACTAGAGAGTCAGGGCCTGACATTAAAAACCATATCTAGATTCAAGTCATTAAATGACCTTCAAATTCAACCAACTTTCTCCTTCGAGAGGTACTCCAAAATTAAAAATAATCCATATATAATTATAAGGAAAAAAGAGGAAGCTCAACAACAATAACTCACACTCTAATAAAGAAAGGTATGAAACTCTTTGCTATATTCCCCTCACATTTCTCCTAATTATTTATGATGCATAGATTCCATGCCAAAATCAACTATAAGGAGACAGTCTCAAATTAAAAAACAATAACCTCTAAAGATAAGAATATATTTTATTGGGGTTGTCTCATAGCTGCTGCTATTGATTATTGTATTTTTTTATACAAGACATAACAATGTAATATAAATCTAAGAATACAAATTCCTCTTTTCCATGAGTCATCTCCAATCCATGAAAAAAATTAACTGCATCAATAAAATATCAAGATTCCATCATACATTTTGATTAATAGTATTCCCCCCACTCCACTCAATGCTATGAAGATGAAAACTTTTTATTTTTCTTTCTTTATGTCTTGAAGACAAATCACATATGTTATAAAACTTTGGCATTGATCAGCAACAAACATGTTATTCATAACCCATCTATCGGGTTTATTTTCCCCATGCATTGTAAGATGGTTTTATACTTTGAATACATAAATACACAACCATGCAACACAAATTATGTTACATCACTTTCCAAAATTCATTTAAGTTAATTGTCTTCTTCTATTGGTCAGAAATTAATTGTTGAGATACCAATTAGCATAACATAGATGTTTCATTAATTGTGTTTTACCCCTACCCTTCAATGTATTAATAGAATATATCTTCCTATCGACGTAACTATTTCACCTTGTTGAGGTGCAAGTGCTAGTTATACTAAGTTTGCATAATGTGATATTATTGTTTTTCTCTTCATTGTATCTTTATGGATTCATGTCTTTGATGATGATACATCCTTTATGGCATGATATTCTTTGTTTTACACAAGACATTTATATATTTACTAAACAATCTATTTCATGCCTTAAAGGGCATGTCTATCATAAATTATTTTCCATTTAGGGAATGTTTTCCCTTTACAATGCATTTATTATCCCTTTGATTGACTTGTCTCTTTTATATTTTGATGTCCTTTCTTGCATAAATTTATTTTACATTAGGATCTTCTCTTTTTTAGAAGATTTACATCCTTGTTCACAACTTAGTTTTGCTTGAAATTTCATGTCTATGATAAAGGATCTATCACTTAGGGTATATAATGTATTATATTTTCTCTTTCCTTCACACTTGGAGGGAAAGGCCTAATTTTATTGCTCTTTCTTTTCTTTCTAAGGATATACTTTCCTCAGTATAGTGCAATTTGTTTATCATGTGATATTATTTTCTTATAAGGAATTGTTTTGTTTGATTAGGGACTCTCTCTTACGCAAGAGGTGTGTATCCTTGATCACAACCTCTTCCTTTTTTGTAAAAGTATGTTCATCTCAAACAAATTCCCTTACTTGGGGGCTTAAATTATGTTATCCTTCATCAAGAATCCATGTTTCACCTACTCATAGGGGGCTACAAGGGTGCATTCTTGTTCTCTTCCCCTCTTTATCTTGAATATGTTATCGTTGTTTAAGATCTCCCCTTGAAGGTAGATGTCTTGTATTCAATATCTCTTCCTTTAAAGGGTCTCTTCCCACTTGTGGATATCCTTTCACGATTATCTATTTCCTTGGCTAACAAGAGTATTCACTCTTTTCTAAGAGAAAAATCTTACATTGTTATTTTAAGGATATCTCCTTAGTGTTAGAAGTAGCTATCCTTGTTTTGTTTTCCTTATGATGCCACCATAGTCCTATGCCACCATCATAAGAGGGGTAAGAATACATACATCCTCCTTGTATATTGTGCAACTTTATTTATCCCTATGGAGATAATGCTTTCCTTAGGACTGGTCACCACTTTAATCCCTACGGAGACAATTCTTTTCATAGGAATGATCTCATAAGCTTCCATTGAGTGAAAAAGTTTTCAAGTCACTCCTAAGCGTAAAGTTTTTCAAAATCCACCCATTGCACAAATTTTTCAAGGTAGAATTGGCTAGCATAACATAGCTTTAGAGACCATAAATTCTCCTTCCCTCTTTCTTTATAATGAGTGGAATTAGCATAACACAAGTTTCTATCCTTTCCTTCTCCTCCTCTTCTTCTCCCATGAATCACCTAGCATAACAAAAATTTCTAGACTGTTGGAGTCATATTCTCTCTCTCTTCTTTACATGATATCATAGCTATACTATTGGGTTAGATCATGGAGTTTTGTCTTGTCTTTGGCAATGTTCTTTCCCTTTCCATATGTTCACTTATTATCTTGCAATATCTTTTTGAAAATGATGCTAGTGGTGAGGAAATTTCTCGATCAAGGTTCTTCTACTAGTTAATTTGTATTTTTTTTTGTACTAACCCCTTTTTTGTTTGTCTCTGTCTTTTGTTGTTGTCTTTTTGTTTTCATTTTTCTGCCCTTGTGCATGGATGTCTGAGTTGAGATCCTTTGTTTGGGGAATTGTGTCTCTGAACTTTGTGATCTCTCTCTCTCTCTCTCTCTCTCTCTCTCTCTCTCTCTCTCTCTCTCTCTCTCTCTCTCTCTCTCCNTTTGTGTTCTCTCTCTCTCTCTCTCTCTCTCTCTCTCTCTCTCTCTCTCTCTCTCTCTCTCTCTCTCTCTCTCCTCTCTTCTCTCTCATTTCCTTTACCATGAGCATGAGATAGTATCAAACTCCCACTAAAGTGGGGGCTAAATGTACCATCCTAAATTGTAATCACCTAATTGGTCTACAATATAAGGACTATTTTTCACCCACTTTAGTGTATTTTATATAACAGAACCTCATATGGCAATTAATGGGAACCTATATTCAAATATGCGTCCTCTTTCATCTCAATATTGTTTAAAATTAAGGTAAGACCTTATTTCTAAGTGTGCTCCTATATTTTTCCTCCAATCCCATAATTAATTTCATTATCTAGGTCATATATCACTATTTGTGGCCTTTGAATTTTATCCTGACCTTAGAATTAATTATGCTTGATAATCCCACATCTACCCTATCATCATGATACCCACTCTAATTTTAGGCCTTTTTCTTGAGTACATAATGGCTAGGACATTATGTACCTAGGTACATAACATTTTAGATGTTACATTCCTACTAAAAGTGGCCCAAAATTTAATTAAGTATTTATGTTGGGGTTTTGGTGGGAAATTAGGTCTCGTGGTTTGCCTGCCTGCGTTTTAACCCCCCAAAATTTTGTGAGACATATATAAACACCCTATCTATCCTCATTTTTTAATATCTATGATCCATATATTATAATCCAAGGTTATTATCAATCTTTTAAGCTATCAAGTGCAATGAATAAAATCAAGTTCAAGATCCATCAAGCTATCAAGTCCTAGCATTATTCTCAAGCTTTCAAGGTGTCATTCTCCATAGATCTACCTTCTTTCCCTGATTTAAGGCCAATAAAATTAGTTTTCTATCAAGGGATGGGATACACCTACCTCTTCAAGTCTTCTTTCTTCCCCAATCAAACATTGTGTAAAATTACAACATCCATTACATATGGGTTTTGTCTTTTGTGATTTCCTTTTGGGTTTTTATATTAATTCAAATATATTACATCAACATTTTGATCACATTCAAAGAATCATTTGTGTTTCCAAGGTATGATATAATTCATTTCTTAGATCTAACCACTGCTACATGACAACACACTCTCTTTTATTTCATTTCATTTCAAGGTTGATTCCTAAACAGGGGTTTGATTGAGGCAAACCCCTTTATTCAACCTTCTTCCCTAATTTTTTGTATGCAAGAACAACTTATAGAACTACCATAACTTTTCTAGGTAGATTGAGAACTGTCGGAGCAACCCTAAAAGTTTCAGTCATAAACCTTTGGTACAGAATGTCTCATGCATTTTGTTCCTGGGTATAGAATGTTCCAAGCATTCTATATGTTTGAGAATTAGGTAAAATTTGGTTTATAGTCAGGTTATAGTCTTTAGGTTTTAGATAAGAATTTGCAGGCATTCCTTAGATTTTTTATGTCATAAATTTATATTTGAAGCATCATACCCCCTATCTCGAATCTTGGTACATATGAATCCTTCCCTAGTTTTCATTTCTCATTTTATTATCTTTCCGCATTTCAATTTTACATATTTAGTGAAGTATCATTGCCCTTTTTAGTGCTTGAGATCTTCCTTTTCCTATTGGGGCATCTTCCTAATTTCAAATGTTCAAGTTTGAAAAGGAGAAGTGATCTAACTCTTTACATTGCTTCTCTTTTCCCATTGTACATTAGTCAACTCATCTTAAAAAATTGATGCAAGGAGAGTTAAATGGTCTAGGAAGTTGTGTTATGCTAGTAACCTCATCCTAAAATTTTTGAAAAAGGATAACCAATAAATCATTTTGTTCCTATGTAAATCTTGAAACATTTTAATAAGGATGTACAAACAAAGCACGATTTTCACAAAACAAATTCTGCAACATTTAAAATAGGATAACCAAACAAAGCACAATGTTTGTTAGGAAATCATACAACATTTGAATAAGGATAACCAAAAAAGCATGATGCTCATAAGGAAATACTACAAAATTTGAATAAGGATAACCAAAAAATCACGATGTTCATAAGGAAATCCTAAAATATTTTAATAAGCATAACCAAACACATTACAATGTTCATAAGGAAATCCTACAATATTTTAAACAAGGAGGCTGCATTCATGCCCCCCTTAAGATGTCAACATAGTCCTATGTTGATATCTTAAGGTTGGAAGAATAAGGAACAAGGATATACACCTTTATCACCAAGGATATATCCTTTAAGAAACAATGTGCATGTATTCCAAGCCAAAGAAGGCATAGCTCTTTTGAGGCAAGGAAGAGATGGTTGTAAAAAGAGATACATGGAATTTTTTTTAAAGAGATTCTTTTGAGGGATGATTGATTGAATAAGGAAGAGATATTTTCCTAAAGATTTATATCTCAAAAAATAGAGGAGATATTTATTAAAGATGACATCTTTGAAAGGGAAAGGGCACTAACAATACGCACCTTCCCTATTGCTAGGGAAAAGAAAATTCTTAGTGAATTATTACACATTTTCTATCATTGAGGAGAGATCATTCATAGAAGGTGTATTATTTCAAGTAAAGAATATAATTTACCTAGGAACACACATGTACTTGCATAAAGGATAATTATATGGAAGAAACAACACCAAGTTATGAAGATACAACTCATCAAAGGACAAGTGAATCCTTTAGAAATGAAAAATGATTTAAAAACTATTCTTGCCCCCCAAGCATAGAGACAATAGTACTTAAGCTATTATGTTTATTATTGAGTATGAATGCAATTGAAATTATACCACCATGAATGAAAATGAGCCCCCAAAAGATAAGCTACCAATGTTATATAGTGAGGAGAAACACAATAGGAACTTAGATTTTATTTAGAATGACCATGACAAAGATTCTACTCATTATCATTTATTACTTTAATGATACCAAAATCAATGAATTAATGAATTTTACTATGCTAATCCTAAAATTCATTTGTGGAGTGGCCATTGAGTTGATGATACATACAAAAAGGATAATTGTCAAGATCATTTCTGTGTTTTTTTTATTAATTTGGGTTAGATAATCAACTTGGTATGATGAAGGTAAAATAAAATACTATCTTGTTATAATCTAAGGTTGGAAATAGAAGACATAGATGCACTAGATGGTGCAGGAGAACCTAGGTTTAAAGGCCCTTCTTTGTTTTTGTTGTGAACCTTCATAGTTACTTAGGAAAATTAGGAAGGATTAGGAACATTTTGGATTTGTTTAGAATTTGTTCAATTTGTTTTTGTAAGTGTTCTGTTCATTCACTTTTGTAATGACCTAAGAGGGAAAAATGGGTCAAATTGTTGAATGGACACCCTAGTTGCTTAGGAGAGTGTTTTTAGATTAGTTTTGTGATGTAGAGGTAGTTTTTAGGCCCCTGTAAATTGAACCAAGGCATTAGAAGCATGGGAATTTGAAAATTATAAGAAATGTTGAAAAATTTGCTCATGCAACAATTTTGCAAATTTGCAACATTTAAAAGTTGCTTGGTATGTCCTAAAAAGTTGCTTTTGTCCTAAATGGAAAAATGGGTCAATTAAAATGGTTTTTATCACAAGGGTAAGACTATTTAAGATCTCCCAAGCCACCATTTCAAGGTTGGATGTCCTCTGGTTTGAATTTTTAATTAACAAGAAGTTGCAGACTGTGCATATAACTGTATTCGAGCATATTTGGAGTAACCGAGCTAGTTAATGGATTGAATATTGATCTTTTATGTTGTAATTAATTTCTTATGATTATTTAGAGACACTATGTGGAAGGATTTTTGTCTATAGTCTTCCTTTTGTACAATCTTTTAAATTTTCTTTAAAGTTGCAGTTTCCTGGTCCAATTCTGGACTGTATATAGAAAATAGCTCTTCTAGGCTCTTGAATCCATGGTGAGAAAAATGTGTTTTGATGGAACTCAAGAGGATCCAATTTACATAAATTTCCTTTTTTTTTGGTAGGAGAAAAGTTATCCATGAATTTTGAGATCTCGCCCTAGGCGAGCTTGGTCATAGCCCGGCTGAGAAAGAAAGAGAGATAGTTGTGAAAACCTTGCAGGGTTGGCTTGGAAAAAAAATCTAATAGTTGGATGGTAAAAAGGGAGAGGTAATACAATTCTTTGAGAAGTGGTAGAAGTGGAGAAGACAAACTCAAAAAGGAATGAGAGAAAATGCAACATAAGACCAAATCAGCCCCATATTTAAGGACAGTGTCCCTAAGAGTTTTCAAGGACTGTACAGATGGTTTCAAGAATCCACACCGGGAAAATATTTAATCTTTTGGAAAAAGGGTATCATAATATACAATTATTTTTGTCATAATATAAAATTATTTTTGGGGTTCTTTTGGGGTTTTTGTGAAAGAATCTATAAATTATGCTTGATTAGGGCTATAAACAAGCACTAGGCCTAATCCTAGACTGTAGGATTTGATGTTTGAATGGAAGTTTGATGGATTCAACTCCTAAATAATTTCATGAAAATACCTAAGGAAGTAATAAAACAACCCTGCAAGGTGTTGTGAGTGTGTTGGTATAGGTTGATAGAATTCACCTTTGATGATTCAATGAACATTGAGAAAGAACTTGATTGATAGAATGGATCTTGAGTAAGAGGTAGAAGTTCTTAGTGACTTTCCTCAAGATTAGGGTTGAGAGATCCCTAGAAGGTATAGAAATGAGGCCTTGTAATAGAGTCAAGATAACTCTAGAGAGAGATCCCATTTCTATAATATTGGTATCCAAGCCTAAAGATTGGGCTTGTATTGCTTGGATGCTATCTTTGCCAGAATCAGTAGATTCATCCAAGATTGTGACTGATTCTGAGCTAGCAAAGGATGTAGAAGATAATAAAGAGGATAATGTAATCTTGAAGAAATATTTGGCTGATATGGAAACTAAGTTAGAAGAAGTGGAGCTTAGGACTGGAGTAGTTAGTTAACTTATGAGAGAAACTGAAGGAAAGGGTAAGTTAGTGGCTGAGGAAGATATAATACCAGAGCAAGACCATGTGCTTTAGGAAGAGTCATTCTTGAAATATTTAAAAGCTATGAGTGGTAAGTCCTTGGAAGGTGTGCCTCTATTTAGTGGCAAGATGGAACCAGAAGTAGTCATGGAGTGGGTAGAAGGACTTGAAAATCACTTTGAATGTGATAATGTGATGGAGGCTCAAAAATTCAGAATAGCCAAGACAAGATTGAGAGGAATTGATCTCACTTGGTGGAAGTTCTTCCAAGATGAAAGGACCAAAGAAGGGAAGAACCCTATAACCATTTGGAAAGGCATGGTAGCCAAAATTAGAGAAACTTATCTTCCTGATGAATACGAGGTGTAGTTGCACAAGAAAATGAAGACATTATTTTGCCATTAGTATACTCAGAAGAAAAATAGTTAGAAAGCATTACCGGTAGACAAAAGGCATCACCAGTGGAACATAAGCAGTACCGGTGAAATGAAAGCATACTCAAAAGCACAAAGAATTTTGAGAAAAATGCTAAGTATAAATATGACAAGCTTCACCGGCGAACATAAGCATTACCGGCGAACATAAGCATTACCGGTGAACACAAGCATTACCGACGAACACAAGCATTATCGGAAACACAGTTTCCAGAATCAACCCAATAGGAATAGACAAGCATACCCGATGACATGTTAAGAGAAAGGAACACCGATGATCAAGAAAACCGACCATCAGAACCGACAGACAGATCAAGAACCCGCAAATTATGGATCTAAGTTTTACACGTCGATTAAAGCAATGTAAATCTATTTATAGAGTTTTATTTTTGTTTTAAATTAGATTAGATGGTCATGCATGCTTTATGTAAATGCTTTAAAGCATCCTAATGGATCTAAAGCATATCTAACTACAGATCAAGATCAAGTTGTATATCTTGAATCTAGAGTTAACGTGTAAATGCATGAATCAAGAATTGAGCCTAGATTAGTATAAATAGATGTTCATACTCAATTGCGAGTACATGAATTCCTAATGATTGATAGCCATGAAGAGAATCTAAGGAGCAGAAGGTAGAATTCATGCAAAGATCACAAACAAAATATATCAGCTATCAAAGAACACACAGAGGCTACCGACGAGCAGAAAAAGGTAATACTCAATCATGGAAGGATGATTAACAATATTTTTGGAGCTTCATAGGATCTGTTTCATCAGCAATTAAATATTTCATTTATCTTTAGATCAAAGACTTATGTAGTTATGCTCTAACAAAGTGCATCACATCTAAAATCCTTTTGTAGAAGGTGGACTTAACCGTCCTTTGTAAATCTCTTAATAGAGTGCACACTTAACAGTGTTTCTAAAGCTTCAAATGAAGTAGATCTTAACAGGTCTCCACTGTAGTACTCCTAACAGGGCAGGTCATCAGAAGTGACCAAATTGTAAGCCTTAACCGACTCTTCTTATCTACAGATAGTGAAGTTTGTGGGTAACAATCCCCACCGTAGTTTTTACTTCCTTAACAGGAGTTTTTTGCGATACCATATCTTGTGTTATGTGTTATCAAATTTCATGTATGTTTCTTTTACTGTTACACATCAAATGGAATGTATGATATGATTTCATATACATA
>MU223273.1:408964-422268 GCA_018584345.1 Thuja plicata
GAATTTTATTTAATTAAAAGAGAGATTAAATCTTTTAATTAGATAAAAATGATCAAACCTTAGGAAATATTGAAATAATTGAATTATTGAATTAATTACAATTTGATCAAGGAAATTGATTTGAATTAAAAATATTTCAAAGTATTGATTCAGAAATTTGATAAAATGATAAAATAATAAATGGGGCCCAAAGTCTAGGTGACCATTTTAGGGTGCATACACTAATGACCCAAGAACATTTATGAGATTAATGAATGAAGTGTTGAAAGACTTCATTGGAAAGTGGGTTGTGGTATATCTAGATGACATATTGGTGTTCAATAAAACCAAGGAGGAGCACCTTAAGCACCTGCAAATGGTAATGCAAAGACTACATGAGGAGAAGTTGATAATCAACCTAGAAAAGAGTGAGTTCATGAAGCAAGAGTTGGTATACTTTGGCTTTGTTATATCATAGGAAAAATTGAAGATGGAATCAATCAAGGTGGAATCCATCTTGAATTTTCCTACACCTAAGTCAGCTACAGAGGTAAGAAGCTTCCATGGACTAGCATAGTTCTATAGGAAGTTTATCAGACAATTTAGTGAAATTAGTGCACCTATTTTGGATACAATAAAAGGAGGAATGAAAGCCAAATTCTAATGGAATGACCAGGCTGATAGAGGATTTGAGACTTTGAAGAAAAGGATAGCCACCCAACCAATACTGACACTTCCTAGTTTTGACAAGTTGTTTACTGTGGAATGTGATGCTAATAATGTTGCCATAGATGCAGTTTTGAGTTAGGGGGAAAGCCAATAGCTTTTCACAGTGAAAAACTCAGTGATGCAAAGAAGAAGTACTCATCATATGATTTGGAACTATATGCAATGGTGCAAGGACTAAGGAAGTGGAGACATTATCTCCTTCCTAAGGAATTTGTAGTTTTTACTGACAATCAGGCTTTAAGCTTTTTGAATTCACAAGATAAGCTAAGCCATAAGCATATGAAGTGGGTGGAGTATATCCAATCCTATACCTTCACCATCAAGTACAAGAAAGGAGTTCAGGAATAAGGTGACAGATGCATTGAGCAGGAGATTGCTCATGGTGCAATAAATTTAGTTAAGGAGCATTGTCATAGAAAGTTTCAAGGATATGTATCCAAATGATGAGGACTTCTTAGCAGCCTATAAGATATGTAAAGAATTTCAAAACCACTTTCATGGTGAGTGCTCTGATTTTACCCTGCAAGAAGGTCTTCTATTTAGGGGAGGGAAACTCTGTGTACCTAGAGGTTTGATGAGGGAGAACATAGTGCAAGAGAAGCATAATGGTTCATTGAGTGGACATTTTGGTGTGCATAAGACCTTAGGTTTGGTAAAGAGATACTATTATTGGCCAAAAATGAGTAGGGATATCTAGAGATATGTGGAGACTTGTATAGTCTGTCAAACAGCTAAAGGGACTTCCTCCAATGTAGGGTTGTATCAACCCCTTCCAATCCCAAATAGACCATGGGAGTGCCTCAGTATGGATTTTATAGTTGGAATTCCTAAGACCAAACAATGAATGGATAGTATTTTTATGATTGTGGATAGGTTTAGCAAGGTGGCTCACTTTGTGCCATGCAAGACCACCCATGATGCATGTTATATAGCAAATTTCTTCTTTAGGGAAGCATTAAGGATGCATGGATTACCCCTCAGTATTGTATCACACATGGACTCTAAGTTTATGAGTGATTTTGGGAAAAATCTATGGTAGAAGCTTGGTACAAATCTTTCTTTTAGCTCTGCATATAATCCAAAAATGGATGGGAAAACTGAGGTAGTTAATAGGAGCTTAGGAAATATTTTAAGATGTCTCACTAAGGAATATGGGAAATCATGGGATCAGTTAATTGCTCAAGAAGAATTTGCATACAATGACATGGTTAATAGGTCCACTTGAAAGAGCCCCTTTGAAGTGGTGCATGGGATTCATCCCAGGGGTATATGTGAACTCATGGATCTTTGAAGGCATTAGTAGAGAGTGCAACTCACACCAAGAAAAAGGTGGATGATAAGTAAATGGATGTTCAGTTCTAAGTTGGAGATCTAGTCATGGTGCACCAAAGTAAGGAAAGACTACAAAAAGGTATTCCAAGTAAGCTTCAGATGAGGAAGATAGGTCCTTGTACTATTCTAGCAAAATACAGACCTAATGCTTAAAAAGTTGACCTTCCTGTAGACATAGGATTATCTCTAATCTTCAATGTTGCAGACCTTGTGTCCTACAAAGGAACAATTATAGAAGGATATACTGACAATTCTGAGGATACAAAGGAACACAAGACACTAGAACTTCCAGTTACTCCAAAGCCAAAGACAAAGAAGATTTTTAACTCAAGAGTTGCTAAGAAGACTAGAACCAAGATCTACATGGAACATCTGATCATATGGAAAGGTAAAGTTGATTCAAAGGCTACATGGGTGCAGGAGATAGAGTTCAAGAAGTTAGGCATCAACCCTGACTTGGTTCAATTACCTAGAAGTTGATTTCTCTTGTTTAGAGGAGAATGGTATAGGAGCACCTAGGGTTAAAGGCCCTTCTTTGTTATTTTTGTGCACCTTCCTAGTTACTTAGGAAAATTAGGAAGGATTAGGAACATTTTGGATTTTTTTAGAAGTTGTTCATGTTGTTTTGTTCATTCACTTTTGTAATGACCTAAGAGGGAAAAATGGGTCAAATTGTTGAATGGACACCCTAGTTGCTTAGGAGAGTGTTTTTAGATTAGTTTTGTGATGTAGAGGTGGTTTTTAGGCCTATGGAAATCCAACCAAGCCATTAGAATCATGAGAAAGTGAAAATTGCAAGAAATCTTGAAAAAGTTGCTCATGCAACAATTTTGCAATTTTGCAACTTTTAAAAGTTGCTTGGTATGTCCTAAAAAGTTGCTTTTGTCCTAAATGGACAAATGGTTGAGTTAAAATGGTTTTTTTGACAAGGGGAAGACTATTTAAGATCTCCTAAGCCACCATTTCAAGGTTGGATGTCCTTTGGTTTGAATTTTTAGTTAATGAGAAGTTGCAGACTGTGAATATAACTATATTCAAGCATATTTAGAGTAATCGAGCTAGTTAATAGATTGAATCTTGCTATTTTATATTGTAATTAGTTTCTTATGATTTTTAAGAGACTCTCTGTGGAATATTTTTGTCTATGGTCTTCATTTTGTAGGATCTTTTAAATTTTCTTTAAAGTTGCAGTTTCTTGGTCCAATTCTGGACTGTATATAGAGAATGGCTCCTCAAGGTTCTTGAATCCATGGTGAGAAAAATGTGCCTGAATGGAATTCAAGAGGAGCCAATTTAAATAAATTTCCTTTTTTTTTTTGGTAGGAGAAGAGTTATCCATGAATTTTGATCTCTTTCCCTAGGCGAGCTTGGTCATAGCCCGGCTAGGGAAGAAAGAGAGACAATTGTGAAAAACTTGCAGGCTTGGATTGGAAAACACAATCCAATAGTTGGATGGTAACAAGGGATAGGTAATACAACTCTCTAATCAGTCTTAGTAGTGAAGGAGATGAACTCAACAAGGAATGAGATCAAATGCAACATAAGACCTAATTATCCCTATATTTAAGGATAATGTCCCTAAGAGTTTTCAAGGATTGTATGGATGGTTTCAAGAATCCACACCCTAAAAATATTTAATAGAATTATTTTTGGGATTTTTGTGAAAGAATCTAGAAATTGTGCCTGATTAGGGATACAAGCAAGCACTAGGCCTAATCCTAGATTGTAGGAGTTAGATGCTTGGATGAATGTTTGATGGCTTCAAATCCACAAGAATATCATGAAATGACCCAAGAAAGTAATAAAACAAACCTGTAAGGTGTTGTGAGTCCATTGGCATAGGTTGATAGAAATCACCTTTGATGATTCAGTGAGCATTGAGAAAGAACTTGATTGATATAATGGATCTTGAGTAAGAGGTAGAAGTTATTAGTGATTTTCCTAAATATTAGGGTTGAGAGACCCCTATAAGGTCTAGGAAAGGGCCTTGGAATAGAGTCAAGATAACTCTAGAGAGAAAGATCCTATTCCTATCACTAGACAATGAGGGAGAGGATCTCGACAAAGGGGGGTTGGAAACCTAAACCTTCCTTTGAAAACTATTATGAATATTTCTCATGAGCCTTGACACTTTGTTACACACATCTTGAACCCTGTCAATTAGATCCATGTTTAGAATGGATCTTGAAACCAACTCCATAGTGTTTTTCTAAATCAAGATTAGGAATTGAAATGTTAGGAGGAGAGGGTTCACTCTTAGGTTGAATTTTATTGAAGTTTAAAGAGGCCCAAGCAAAATCTAGATATGTGTCTTGGGATAAGAAGTCAGAGTCTCCAATTTAGGGACTTTATATTTTATATGAAAGGAGGGTGTGAATTCTAAATGAACCTCAATCATCCTATAAAAGTGTCTCTTTAGGTGAATGATTATATTTAGTAGGAGATGGTGCATTTTATTGTATTAAAGAAATAATTGAAGAATATTTATATAGTATTTGTATTCTCTTATTGGCTTCCAAAGTGTGCACCCTATTGTTGCAAATAAACTTGATTTTTTTATGAAGAGTTGAAGGTTGTACTTGCCTAGCATGAATCCAAGGTCTACCTAAATGAATGTCATGTGTGAGAAAATTGGGCATGGCATGGATAATCATGGGTATAATTATGGATGCTAATTTAATAGGCAATGTAATTGTACCTAAAGTAATCTTACCAACATTATTAGGAATAGAATCGAGTTGAATAAGAGAAGGATCCACATTTATAGTATGCAACAAGTAAATTTTTCTCAAATTAAAAGTTGAACTATTATTATGTAAAGTATGTCTTATAACATTACCATTAATAAGGACAAAAATCATGAGGGTCACATTTATCTTGAACTTCCAAAGAAGGTAACTCATATTGGTGGAACTCAAATTTTGCCTTTGGTTCATGCATACAATCAAGAACAATTTCTGAACTATTATCACTTAAAGTATATATTATAGGATTACCATTAATAAGGAAAAAAATCACGAGGAGATCACATTTATCTTCAACTTCCAAAGAAGGTAACTCATATTGGTGGAACTCAAATTTTGCCTTTGGTTCATACATACAATCAAGAACAATTGCTACTTCATTTAACCTAGTAGGATGTGATGTAACTAATTTTTGTAATCCTTATTGGATCAACCCACGATATGTAGGAAAATATTTAATAAAGTTCCAAAGGGAGGTATTAGCTAAAGTATCATAATTTTTATCGAGAAGATCAATAATCCTTACCAACATGTTGTGAAGAATGATGGAGGGGAGGATTGTTGTTTTGTAGGTGAGCCACTATTTAATAATTGGTTTGATAATTTTCCTTGCCTTTAAAATAAATCATTGTTTTGTTTTGAGGTTGAGAGATATCTTGACGAAGGTGGAAAACAACATTAGGCTTCTCATGATCCAAAAAAGGAGTGACATTGACTCTATTAGGTTCTTTTCTCTCAAAGGTCTTGTTTTTAGAAGGGATAGAATCAAATAATGTTCTAATGATATCATCCTCTTCTTCTAAGGAATCCTTGTGAGTAGGAAAAAATTTAGGAGAGGCATTAGAAATACCCATCAATGCTTCATCTCTAAAATAGAAGTCATTTAGGTGCAATGAAGGTAAAGTGATATTAAGAAACATGTGTATAATTTCATCCTCTCTTTCTAAAATATCATTGCAAGGGAGATACGTTTAGGGTAAGGATCAACATCAATTCCCACGGCCACATCCCTAGGAGGGAGATCTTTAAAACAAGCGTTGATAATCTCTTATAGGAGGTTATTTAGGAGAGAGGTAAAGTTATATAAGGTAGGCTAGGGAATTATCACATTTATGAAATACATGCATCATGAAACACTCAAAAATATTTTCTTTTTCAAATGAAAGATTGTGTTAAATACTTTAAATAAGAGATAACAATGTGCAATAACTATATTTTTCACTAATGCAAGTGCATAAATAATGAATTTATAAACTGAAAGAACCTATATTTGATAATTTAATGCAAAAAGTAAGATTTGACAGTAAAAATCAAGAGTATGTAAGAAGAGTCAGGTTCACCAAAATGTAATGGTGTCGAAATGGGTTTGTACAATCCTAAATTGTAAGCACCTAATAAGTGTGCAATTTAAGGACTATTTTGCACCCAGCTTAGTGTATTTTCTATAACAAGAGCTCAAATTCCACTTAATGGACACTTAAATTCAAATATGGGTCCTATTTCATCTCAATATTGTTTAAAATTGAGATAAGCCCTTATTTCTAAGTGTGCTTCTCTATTTTTCCTCAAAACCCATAATTCATTACATCACCTAGGTCTTATATCACTATTTGTGCCCTTTGAGTTCTATTATGCCCATAGAATTGGTTGTACCTAATAATCCCACATTTACCGTATCATCCTGACGTCTAGTCCAATTTTTGGCCCTTTTTCTAAGGTACATAACAACCAGGACATTGTGTACCCGGATGTGTAAAATTTTAGATGTTATTAGATGTTATGTTCCTTCCTAAAGTGGCCCAAAATTGAATCGGGGTGCTATGTCAAGGTTTTGGTGGGAAATTGTCATGTGATCAACCTTCTTGGGTTTTGACTCCCAAAATATTATGACAGGTATATAAACACATTATATCTTCTCATTTTGGTATCCATGATTTATCTATTATTATCCAAGGTTGTTATCAAGCATTCAAGCTATCAAGTGAAAGTAAACAAATCAAGTTTAAGAGACATTAAGCTATTAAGTCCAAGCATTCAAGATATAGCACTCTTATCAAGCATTCAAGGCGTTCTTCTCCATATATCTATCTTATTTCCCTCATTGAAGGCTAAGCAAAGGAGTTTTCTATCAAGGGAGGTGATACATCTACCTCTTCAAGTTGTCTTCTTTCTCCCCAAATCAAATGTTATGGCAAATTAAAACATCCATTACATAAGGTTTTGTCTTTCATGATTTCTTTTTAGGTTTTTTTGTTAAGTCAAATCTATTAGATCAACATATTTTATCACATTCACAGAACCATTTGCATTTCCAAGGTATGATATACTTCATTTCTTACATCTAACCTCTACTACATGACAACACAATTTCCTTTCTTTCATTTAATTTCAAGGTTGAATACTAAATAGGGGTTTGACTAAGGAAAAACCCTTTATTCAACCTTCTTCCCTATTTTTTTGTTTGCAGGAATAGGTTTCAGAACTACCATAACTTTTTCTGGTAGATCAGGAATGATCATAGCATCCTTGAAAGTTTCAGTCAGAAACCAAGGTACAAAACATCTCAAGTATTTTTTTTCTTGGGTACAAAATGTTCTAGGAATTATGTACCTCTCAAAATCAGCTAAAATTTGGTTTGCAAGCAGGTTACAGTCTTCAGGTTCCAAATTAGTAATTGCAGGTATTCCTGGGATTTCATCGGTCAGAAATTAATTTGAAGTAGCATACCCCCTATCTCTATTCCAAGTACACATAAATTCTTCCCTAATATGTATTTCTTAACTTAATATCTTTTCCCATTTCAATGTTACATATTTAGTGAAGGATCATTTCCCCATTTAGTGCTTGCGATCTCCTTTGCCTATTGGGACATCTTCCTTCTGAATGTGCAAGTTTTAGAAGGATAAGTGATCTACTAATTTGCATTGCTTCCCTTTTCCCATTGTAAATTTTGGTGATCCTCACTCTTCTCACATACTTTAGATTTTGGTATTAGATCTCCTTTGTGTGCTAGTTAAATCTCATTAGCATTCATGGAGTTTACTAAGTTAGATTAGTGTGTGATAATCCATGTTGTTACATTTATCCTTACTTTTGTTTATCAATCGCATGGAGTGAATCATACTTTATTGCAGTTTATGGTATTTGTATTCTTTCATGGTGTTCTTGTATATGGAATTATGAAACTTTAAAAATTATTCCTTCTTGAAAGCATCTTTCAAAACTTGTCTTCATACTTTATGTGATTTGATCATAGTATTTTAAAAATAATGCATGGAATATGTTGAACCTAAATATAACATTAGTGTTGGAAATCTTATGACTGAGAGGGGGAGGGGGGGTGCATCAGTCCAAATAGGTAATTCAATCACCGATATGATTATCTCCACTATCAATTTCCAAAATACAAAGCATATAACTGAAGTAAACAAATAACAGTAAACAATATCAAGCATCCACAACTTTAACACACATAAAATAAGTATGTTATCATGGAAACCCTTGTTAGAGGGAAAAAAGACTAGGGTGGGGATGACACCCACAAGTCCAATACTGTAGTAAATGAGTTTATCATGTTAGGATCTACAAATACCCTTTTTGAGGGTTCTCCCTGTTAGGAGTGATTAGTATACTATTAGGATTACAATAAGATTTGATCTGATCTACCTCGGTAGATATTTTAAACCTAAATAAAGAAGTTACCCTGTTAAATGATTTACAAAGAAGAACCTATTAGAGTTCACCTTTTTAGGGTATTTGACCCGCTGCAACTATTAAGGAACAACAAGATTATTGATCTATATAATGATGCTAATTTACTATTAGACCCTTTCAACTCATTTCCTTCCTAATGCTATACTAACCTCAACTCCTTCACTTCATGACCCCCCAATTTGAAAATATGATCACAACCCTAAATCAAACGATTTAGTGCTCCTTATATAGACTTGTAATTAGGTCACACAAGACCTAGAACTTTCCACCATAGTCGAATCCAAATATTGGCCAACCTCCTCAAAATTGGTGTCAACAACATCCAATATTTTATCCTCAAAACTTATTACCAATATTAGAATTAATATGTTGACCTCAGATCCACCTCCTTAAGCAAATTAATATGAAACTCTGATCAGTGATCAGATAGGTAAACTTCCTTCTCACTCAAAACATAATTTAATCAAAGCTTAAGATAAATTGTTGCAGTTGGAATCATGGATTCCACATACCATATACATATTGTAGCTCTGATTGCAACATCTAAATCTTTCCTCAAGTTGACCGCTACCACAATCTGTATCTGATATTGTTCTTCCTGAACACTAGTCAACATACATAGTTGATCTTCCCTTTACCGATCATTTTTAGTGCATACTGATCACTATAATAATGATAACTGAATACATCTCCATCAAGGACAACTAATTATGCATCCACACATTACCACTCTTCATATCTCCTCCAAACTGTCATAATTCCAACAATCTCCCCAGTTGGCATTGATGGGAAAAAATCTCAAAATCTTATCATAATCAAAATTCTCAAAAATGTTGTCAAGCATACTCAAATCACACTCCCCCTTATATTATGCATGCCTCACATCTATCTCACCTATCCAAAACACATCATTCTCTCATACACATCATTCTCATTCTCCCCCTTTTTTGTCAATAATGAAAAAGGATTACAAGTACTTACCAAAATTATATTCTGTCAAAAACATCCTTGAAATTTGATTTTGCAGTCTCCAATGACTTTTCCCGTGACTCTTGTAAGTGCTCCATAGATAAAATCTATCCATGTATAACCGATGTTGTCCCTTCCGTATCATTCAAAGTACTCACCTCTTGTAGACTTAGTATTTTTTCTCCATCATTCACATTCTGTTGCATAATATCCATGGTGGGAGCTAGATAGGTTTGCACCTCTATAAGTGATATTATTATTTTCTCTTTCTCTGCTTGAAAATTCTTCATTTTGTAGGAAATAATTTTCACCTTAGGAATGTATGCTGAAACTAAACTAGTTAGGGGATCAAAATTTGTAACCAAAGCATCAAGATCCAGTTGAGCTTCCTCTCTCTTCTTCTCCAAATCCTATGTAAAATATGTAAACTTGGAAACCTTTACAATTATTTGTCCTATCTCCTATAGAATTTCCTTCATTTTATTCACTATAACAGCAAGTGACTCTTTTTGTATTGATATGATCTCTTTCAACTTGTCAGATTGTTGCTTCTCATATTATTTCAACGCTAACTCCACATGTGCATTTTCCAAGTTAGGTACTTGAGTAGAAACAACCTTGACCAATATACCCAATTGATCAGTAGGATTATCATGTTTTTCATATCCCACATTAGGTACTAAATTGCTAACGATATTTCTGGATCCTTTTAGTATTCTAACCTTCTTTTTCTTTCACTTTAATATGTCCCTTTTATCTTTCTCCTTGATTTTATTAGACATTTTCAATAGTTCTTTAGGGATCATATGAGTAATGTCAATAGTTGTTTGCATTTCTTCATCTTTAGATTATTCTTCATCTTCTTCAGAACTAATTGGATTCTTTGCTTTCTCTTCTTCATTGTGCTACCTTCACTAGTTAGATTTAGTTTCCTCTTCACTAAAAGTATATCTTCATCATCCTTATGACCTGTCACATCCTCAAAAATCTATACTTTCAGTGCTTCATGTATACACTAACAAATAGTCAAGACCTAATATTAATTAAATTCTTGCAATTTAATTAATAAATCTTCAAAGTTCATCTACTATGTAATTTAATTATTAACATTACATATTTCACTTCTTGAATTAATTCTTCTAACCACACCTAATTTCACCCCATTCAAAATCACACACATAGCCTTGCCACTTCATCATGGCTAGAGAAATTGTTTTCTAAAAATATATAAATTGTCATTTTCTCTAGCCACCTTTCTAGCCACCTTTTCATAAATACATTAGCCACCTTCACCTCCATTTTGTCTCCTATATTTAATGATCCACCTTTCTAGCCACCTTTTCATAAATACATTAGACACCTCCACCTCCATTTTGTCTCCTATATTTCATAAGCCACCTTTATAGCCACCTTTTTCATAAATACATTGACTTACATGATAATCTTGAGCCACCTTGAGCTTCCATTTTGTCTCCCGTATTTAATAAATCATCCTTTTTCAACACCCAACATATTTGACTTGGCCAACCACCTAGCCTATGTGGATGCCATGTGGCTTCCACATAGGATCCAACTCACCAAAGCTCCCCCAAAATATATAAATAGAGCCTCCCCTCAACACATTAAGATCCATCTCTTGTTGCAATATCATAATGCTCTCATTTGCATAATTTCAGTTTGTTCTTGCTCTTATAGTAGTTTCATGATAGATTTCATAATGCTTATAATTTGTTTTTAGATTTGTAACCACCTAAATTTGGTCTGTTCTAACTATGGACCCTATTTTCCCTAAGTGTGATCATACCCTCGATTATGTCCAAACAACCCTGTTACTGCTTGGCATAATTCTTCAAATCTATTTAATATCCTAGGTGATTTTTATCACTGATTTATATTAACTGTTATAGCCATATAATTTAAATCAATTTCAACCAATCAAATCAAATTAAAATCAAACATGGCTATAGTATTTAATTATAAAGGAATTAAATAAATCCCTAAATCAAATACCCACTTGCAAAATAACCCATTCCCCTAGCCTATTTAATTTAATTAAAATGGCTATAGTCCCCTAATTACTAAAAAGCAATTTCATTATTTAAATAATTAATTCCTATATTTCTAAATGAATTAAATAAGTTTATTTCATTTATTAATATTCCCTTAAATCCCAACCTAACCCTTCTCAACCACTTCTACCCTGGGTTCTAACCCTTCTCAACCCATTCACCCATGCTAATCTAATCCTAATCCTAAATTCTACTCTAAACCACCTCCTAATGTTGTCACATTCCATTAAGGAATACTTAACAACTCAACCCACTTGAGAAAGTCCACTTTCTCAATCTTGACCTCCTTAAGGTCCACTTTCTCAAGCCATCCTCTTACATCCTGCCTTACCTCTTTAAGGCTTTCATTAATGCCTTATTAATGAAGATGCCTTAAGCCTATGTCTCTCCCATGCCTTATTAATGCCTTGGTTCTTACATCTTCATTTATGAGTCTTCTAATTCATAAATGAACCTTGTCCCCCCTCTCTCTCTCCCATTCTTCTATAAATAGAAGCCTATTTTGAGAGCAAATAAGCCTTCACATTTAGATTAAAAAAACACATTGTTATGCTGTTGGATTCACCCTAGATTTGCATTTCACTTATTATCTCATGCTACTTCATTGTTATTATTCACACTTTTGGAGCTAGAATGCTTGTTTCACTTCTTTTTAGCTTAATTTTGAATTAAATCCTTCATGCTAGAATAGTATTGGTCACTTATTTGTAGCATATTCTGAGGGCTAATATGCCACTAATCACACTCTTTCTAGTTAGAAGGCAATAGGTCAGTTTTGGTGGGTTTAATATGCTTTTCTAACCCTTTTGGACTAATATAATGACTTATTGAGTGTTTGTGTTGTTCTCAATAGGTACCCAAATACACACACACATTTTTGGTGCCCACCGTGGGGCTGATTTTCAATTTAGCCTCATTTCTAACATATTTTTTGGCAATTTGCAGGCTCAGGAATCGGTCACAGAATCACATTTAATCTTGTAGGCTCGCATCTCGGATACGCCCTCGCATCGCGTAAATTTTGGATCACATCTGGGATTTCCCAGATCGTATCTGGTTTTGGCTTTCATTCAGTTGGCAAGGGCTTGTATCCAGAGAATAGGCTGGCATCCCAGATACTATATCGCATTCAGAGGATTTAGGCTCGTATTTGGTTAAAAGGATTGTCTACTTTATTTTCCTAAATCTAATCAGTTTGACAAGTTGTGATTTCTGTGTTTTACAACTTAGTAAGTGTTGGCAGGTACTTTTTGGTGGTCTTCATACAGTCAGATTAAAAGGATACTAATGTGGTTTTTATAGGTTACCAAACCCCCTCCGTCTTGACTTTTATTTATCTACTTTTTGAACACTTAAAAATCATTTCTTCATACTTGCTAAAACAAACTAGATATTATGCTCTTTTCCTCTTGAGGAAAATCAGAAAGTCGGACATTGTTTTATCATTTGTGACGAAATTGGGGGTAATTGAACAAGCAAACAAATTGTTTAAATTCATTTTGGATAGAAATTGAACAAAACAAAGCACTAAATCATGTGGGTTAATTGAACAAGTTCAATCGTTTAACTGCTTTTGGATTCAGTAATTGAACAACTCAAACTCATTAAATCATTGTGGTAATTGAACAAGATAAATTTCCCTTTTTCAAAAGCTTTCTATTTTCTTTAAAATAGGAAACATTAAAACAAGCTCAACATAGCTTGGGGGAAAGAACATTGTTTATAGTGTTTGAGGAGAAAATGACATGGACTAGGAGAGTATGCTCTT
>MU223273.1:422338-444819 GCA_018584345.1 Thuja plicata
CTCACTATAAATAGTTGCTTCCTTGTAGGCCAAAGCCTCAGAAGACAGAACTGGTTTTGTTCTTGGAATTTTGACATCATTCCTTGAACATATCGGGGTATATATAGAGCGGAGCCACTTGAATCTTGCTTGCGAGACTATATATATTCAGGTACTCATAGGGCTATATGCCTCAATTTTTCCTTGTGCAATTCAATGGGGGACAGTTTTGAATAGATTGCCCAAAAATCTACAACAAACTTCAACTGAAAGAATACCCAATTCATCCCCAAAAGGGTGATAATATTTGTGCAAGGCAAAAAGTAATTGCCCCAAGACACTCGTCATTTCATGCCCTCACTTGTGTTTGGAGTCAGCTAATACAATATCATGACTGGAGCCATTGCGTGCTTGGTGATGGCTGTATTCTGATTAGCATTTGAGTGTGTACCTAAGTCAATGAGCAAAGATTTTCATCCTCTACCTAGAGAATAGAAAAAGATGTGTGTTTGATTCATCCCTTTAACAATGCAAAATTGTTTGACGTGTCAAAAAGATCACTAAAAAGATAAGATCCTCAAAACAATCAATAAATTTCATTCCCTAGAGTACAAGTGTTTTTCATGCTCTACAATATCTCTTGATGCAATTTGGAAACAAACAACTTCATGTTCCTCAAAAACAAATTTTTCAAAATGGACCAAAACTGACAAAACCATCATAAAATCACATCCCATTTTTCCTGAGTCGTATCCGGTATTTAGGATCATATTTGGTGCATTGGATCATATTTGGTCAAACATATAGTCACATCCAACTTTTAGGATCGTATCCAAGATTTAGGATCGCATCTGGTTCCGTTAGAGGATTGTATCTAGGAGCTCGCATTCCAGATAGTGGGCATTTCTAGCAACTTTTTCTAGGAAGTCTCAGTTGTTTTAGGTACCCTTTTTTCTCTTTAGCTGGTCCCTATTGTCTCTTCTGGTCTCCCTGCTATTATTTTCAAACACTTTTGAAACGTCTACCTTGCATGCTCAGTCAGTCTTTTACGATCAGTTCAATACGTGTTGTCTACCCATTCTCTATCAACAACTTGGTTCCCAACTCACTATGAGGGCAATCTAACCCTCTGACGCTAGAATCACTTACATCCACCAACAAACAAACAGTTACTTCTACCTAGACACGCCCACTTGAATGATCTGGAATCCTTGCTTGCACTATTGGGAAACGTTGACAAAGTTAAGAAACAAAATTCATGGTTAACACAAGATGCAACAAGTACACAACTAAAAGATCAGAAGTGCCTCCTAAAACATCACACTTCCAAGGAGAAACTTCACGCAATTCCCTGTTTGATCTTGATTCACCTCAAATGGGTAGCAACACTAACAATTAGAGTAAGGCCTTTGAGGGTTATGATGATGGAAAACAAGCACAATCTGTAGGCATAGAGGAGGAAGAAAGACCCAGGTTTGAACGTAATCCGTTTGGGTCAGATAGTGACAAAGAGATCCCTGAAGATGAATATGAGATGCTTAAACAAAGTAAAAGAGTCCACAAGCTATTGGAATGAATAATTGGAGATGACAAGGAAAAATACTTCCTCCATCTAGCATCCACGGGTGTCAAATTACCCCAGGATTACGATGTAAATGATCTCAAAGAAAAGGAAGTACCAAACCCCATATCTATCCTTACCAAACAGCTCAATCAAATGCAAACAGAGCTCACAAACCTTAAACAAGAGAAGGATAAACCAAAAACAAAATACTCTTTGGATGCCATTTGTCCATTTCCCTTCGATAAAAGTATCACTATGGTCCCATTTCCTCCTAATGTGGCAAGACCAAAATATGACAAGTACATAGGGGAAACCGACCCACATGACCATGTGAGAGAATTTTGTGCTCTTAGCATCGAGTACATGCACAAACCCACTTACCTCATGTGACTATTTCCAGGAAGTCTAGGAGGAAATGCTATGGAGTGGTTTTCAAAATTGAATCCCAAAGTCAAAACATTCAAGGAGTTAATGCAATGGTTCATTCAACATTACTCCTACAACATCCAACATGACGTCACCATGATGGATCTATGTAACAACAAGCAGAAAATAGGAGAATCCTTTACACACTTCCTACAAAGATGGAGGAAGATCTTTACACGATATTCAAGAGTCATCCCTGAAACAGAAAAGATGGAGATCTTTGTTAATAATCTCATACTTGAATTGAGATATGCTCTATAAATGCAAGATTCTCCTAGCTTCGATAGGATGATCAAAAATTCCCTCCATATCGAAGAAGTTATGGTAAAAAAGGGGGAGATTACTCTTCAAAATGAAAACAAAGGCAGTAGCTCCAACTCCAAGCCTAAATGGTGGAAATAAAATAAAAATGTTGTCAATGACGGAGTGGTTGATGCTTCTAACATTAATTCTAAAACTGAAGCATTCAATCTGACCAATGGTATGCAAGCAATTAAGGAGGCTAAAATAACACCTCCCATTCCCAAAGCCAATAATGATAATGACAAAAGGCGAACATGGAATTCAAAACCCAAAAGAACATTCACACCTTTGGGAGAACCTCTTGAGACTATCTTAAAGACATTGGTGGATAACAAAGTTCTTACGATTCCCAATTCTAAACCTTGGGAACCAATGGTCAAACCTAGATGGTGGGATGATAACTCCTATTGTGTCTTCCACAAAAACAAGGGACACAAGACAAATAATTGTCTCAAGCTCAAGCACGTTATCCAAGACCTCATTGAAGGGGGTAAGATCAAGGTGGATAGACACACTACAAATGAAGATACACAACATTTAATAAACCATTCCCTAATTATAATCAAGGGGAAACATCTAAAGGGAAAGGTAATGAGGTAAACTACACCTATTCCAAGAATGACAATGTGATCAATATGCTCAGCATTAAAAATGAATCTGTCAACATGGTCACTATCAAAGGAGCCTCATCCTCTACAAACGCTGTAACCTAGAGCCAAGCACAGGTTACGATAAAGGGACCTCCAAAACTGACATCCACACCCAAGGTTCCTATTGTGACTATTCGTAAACTAGTAGCAAAACATGTGGTCACTATTCCTGGAGTGAAATATGACTTGGTAGACTAATTGCAAAGAACTGCTGCCAAAATTTCCATGTTTGAATTACTCAAAATATCCACGGTGCATAGAGAAATCCTAGAGCAAGCTCTACATGCTGCTAATGTTCCAAAGGATATAGATATAGAAAAATTCCAAGCAAAGGTCAATCACATCTCAGTGCCACATTACCTCTGCTTTTCTAAGGAGGATGACAAGTCATTGACCCATCCACACAATCAACCCCTCCATATCAAAGTTCTTATTCATAAATCCTATGTTAGACACGTGTTGATAGATGGAGGCACCGGATTAAATATTTGTACACTGGATCTTATCAGGAGGTTAGGCCTCTCAGAGAAAACAATTGACTCTAGAAACAAAATAACCATCAAAGCATATGATGAGGAAGAAAGGTCCTCCCGAGGTATTATTTGTCTACCCATTAGAGTTGGGCCAATTGAGAGAGATGTTATATGTCAAGTTCTAGATCTACCACTAGCCTACAACATTCTACTAGGAAGACCATGGATCCACGAGATGCAAGCTATACCGTCCAATTATCTTCAATGCATCAAGTTCCCACATAATGGGATAGAGGTAACAATTCCTGCGGATGCCAACTACACTTGCAACAATATCAAGGCAGGTAGCATGAGCCCACATAACAAGGAGGCTATGGACGCAAATAATCCTAAAACTACCAAATACATGGTCATGAAGGGATTTAGAAAAACTTTGAAACTTCAAGAAACAGGTATGGGAGAATACAAGATGGACCTGACTCCCTCGCTGACAGAGCTTCCAATATCACCAAGATTCTATGGAAAACCATCATCAACATTCACACCTCTTGCAGTCCAAGAACTAGAAGTACACAAGGCTACTGGCATGATAAAGGCATCCACGTCTTCTTCAAATAACATAGAAGAACAGGTAGTCTTGAATTGGCTTTACAAAGGAGAACCAATGGACTCTGAGGTTAAACATGTAAAGATATCCCTAGAATAGTATGGAAAGGGATATGATTTCATCAAACAAATGGGATATAAAGGAAAAGGGCCTCTAAATGACATAGGATGAGGGATCATTGAACCCATACCCATGGAGTTCCGCCTCAATAGAGATAAAACATGACTGGGTTTTAATGCTCAATCCAACAAACCTACTCCAAAGCAGAGTCTACCTTCTGATGCAGAGAGTGATAAAATAGATGAAATAGTATCAGAACCATGGCTTTATGAGTGATTGCTACATATTGGTATAGAGAATCCTGAATATCAAGGAGAATGATATGTACCTAGTTTTGAGGTACCACAGGACCTTCATACTCCTTTGCTAGAAAAACCACCCATTCAAGAGGTAGGAGACACCATAGCTACAATCACTCAAGAGGAACCCAGGCCATAGAATTTACATCCTAACTAGGGGCAATTGGTCACCATTACACATATTCTCGATCTACCTCACTTTGATCTACAAGAAGCTAACCGAGTCCATCAAATAAACATTTCTAAATATTTGAATAGATCTGATGATGATGTCACAGACTCTCATGACTATGAGTATGATCGATTATCTATTTCTTCTGAAGAAATTGGGATAGACATAATTCACATGTTTGTAGCTTCTATAGCTCCTAGTAGACGACCTAACATTCCTTTTAATGACACTGATCCTCCTGAAGCAGAAGAAGAGTTCCTTCCCCCGATCATTGATGGAGACACTGGTGAATACATAACTCTAGAAGAATTTCATAGGCTACAAGCGAGAAGCCTCATTTTACAAAGAGATGATGATGAGTTATCTACTGATGAGTTGCTGGAGTTCGATCCATATATGACTGAAAATGACCTTTTTAACAATGATCTCACTCTTATTAATCTAAATATCAAAGATATTAACTTAACAGACCGTGTTATGTTGGTTAATAGTTTTGATGCTAACCTGATGCTGTCCTTCCCAGAATCTGACTCCCTAACATTGGTACTTCCAGACCTCATTGATTAGACCAAAATAGATCCTACCCCTATCCTCAAATTTCTGAATGACCACTCCTTGGCTTGTTACCTTAATTCTTGTGAACCTCACCCTTCTTCCACCAATGCAAGGAGCGAGAACCTGTCACCAGAGGATATCAAGTTTCTTAGTCACAAACTAAAAAAGAAAAATAAAAAGTAGATTGATGGTGAAAACCACTCTATGGCAGTATCATATCCCAAAATAGTAAAGAAAAAAGATGTATCCGATGGTGAAAACCTCTCAGAGGCGCCAAAGGATGAGACTCTTGATATCCTCCCTGAACACTTTGGTATTGATTGAACCAACACAGCCAGTAAACTTGGGCACTGTTGAGAATCCTCAGATAGTTCATCTAGCATAATCCCTATCAGAAGAAGAGAAGGTACAATTCATAGAATTCCTAAAGGAGAAAAAGATCAACTTCGCCTGGTCCTACACTGATATGCTAGGGCTAGATCCTAATCTCATTATGCACCACTTATCTATAGCTCCCGGGATCAAGCCCATGAAACAAAAACTTAGAAAAATGCATCCTCATGTTGCATTACTAGTGAAAGTAGAATTAGAAAAGTTGTTAAAAGGTGGATTCATTCGAGTCATTACCTATGTAGCTTGGATCTCCAATGTGGTCCCTGTTTCTAAAACTAATAAATCTATTAGGATCTATACGGACTTTAGAGACCTCAACAAAGCATGTCCAAAGGATGAATTCCCTCTACCAAATATTGACATGATCATAGACCTTACAACTGGCTACCAGATGTATTCATTAATGGATGGATTCTCAGGCTATAATCAAATCAAGATCGCCCCTAAAGACCAAGAGAAAACCACATTCACATGTGCATGGGGCACATTTTGCTGGAACATCATGCCATTTGGGCTAAAGAATGCCGGAGCAACATATCAGAGAGCTATGACAACAATATTTTATGACATGATGCACAAAAACATGGAGGACTATGTCGATGACACACTGGCTAAATCCAAAGAAAGAAGTACTCATATTGTTGATTTACAAAAGATATTGGATCGCATGGAACAGTTCCAACTCAAGCTCAATCCAAAGAAATGTGCCTTTGGGGTTCAATCAGGTAAGCTCCTAGGATTCATAGTATCAGCAAAAGGAATTGAGGTAGACCCGAAAAAGGTAAAAGCTATTCTATAAATGACTCCTCCATGTAATATCAGTCAAATGAGGACACTACAAGGGAGACTCAAGTCTATCAGGAGATTTATGTCCCAACTTGCCGATAAGGCACAACCCTTTACAAAGCTACTACATAAAGGGGTTGTGTTCAACTGGGATGAACACTATGAAGCCAACTTCAGAGAATTAAAGGGGTACTTGGCTTCTCCACCTATTCTTATGGCTCCTATTCATGGCAAGCCCTTACTCCTATACATTTCAGCTACAACTACATCCCTAGGAGTATTGCTAGCACAAGAAGATGAAGATGCCTTAAGGTCCTCCTTTCTCAAGCTTGACCTCCTTAAGGTCCACTTTCTCAAGCCATCCTCTTACATCCTCCCTTACCTCTTTAAGGATTTCATTAATTCCTTATTAATGAAGATGCCTTAAGCCTATGTCTCTCCCATGCTTTATTAATGCCTTGGGAATTAATGGCTCTTACATCTTCATTTATGATTATTCTAATTCATAAATGAACCTTGTCCCCCCTCTCTCTCTCCCATTCTTCTATAAATAGAAGCCTGTTTTGAGAGAAAATAAGCCTTCACATTTAGATAAAAAAAACACATTGTTATCCTATTGAATTCACCCTAGATTTGCATTTCACTTATTATCTCATGCTAGTTCATTGTTGTTATTCACACTTTTGGAGCTAGAATGCTTGTTTCAATTCTTTTTAGCTTAATTTTGAATTAAATCCTTCATGCTAGAATAGTATTGGTCACTAATTTGTAGCATATTCTGAGGGCTAATATGCAACTAATCACACTCTTTCTAGTTAGAAGGAAATAAGTCGGTTTCAGTGGGTTTTACATGCTTTTCTAACCCTTTTGGACTAATATAATGACTTATTGAGTGTTTGTGTTGTTCTCAACAGGTACCCAAATACACACACACAAGATTCATATCATGTTAGTTTCTCATCATTTAGTTTGGGAATAGTGGTTTACATCTTGCATTTACATACTCATCATTTGATCCATTTTTCAAGCTAGTTCCTTATACTAGCCTTATGATTTCTTGGATCTTCACTATAGTTTTTCATAACATCATTAACTTAATCATCTTAGATTGGATTTTTATCATGATCTTGCATATCATAACTTTCATGGTAGCTTAATTATTGCATTCTTGCAAATCATTTTGAATCTCGTTCATCAAGTTTTCATCTATTTGGATCTTATGTGTTGCTGAGAGCCATTTTAAAAAATAAAGATCCAATAGGTCCTTGATGATAGAGGACCATGGCACGGTTTTGGAAAATAGCATTTTGCATTTGCTTAATTTTCTGGGTTTCTAAGTTAATGTTTCATGGGTGTGTTGGTGCTATTTTATGAATTACAAATTAGCTAACATACATTTTTGGTGCCCATAAATTTGTTCAATCTTTTAGAGGGCCTTCCTCCTGAGAAGCCCTTAAGGTCAGGTGAGAGGGAACTAATCAAGTGAGGAAAAGGTAGAAGCCAACCCTTCCACCTTACTATAATAAATATGCTTCTTTGAGATTAAAGTCTTGAAACACTTAATCATTATTGTCTTTTGATTACTTAGTTGATCCTTAGACATGCTTGGATGTTTGTAGAGCTAAGAGGATCCATTCTTGCTTGCAAAACTACACTCATTATGGGTACTCATAGAGCTATAGGCCTCAATCTTGCCTTGCAAGACTATGGGAGATGATTATGAACATATGCCCTTACTATAAACCATTATTTTAGTAGCCAAAATCCTTCTACTTGTTGACTTAGGCATTGTGAGACATGCATGCCAAAGATACCCTTCATGTATCCCTCTTTTTGAGATAGAAAATTTATCAAGATCTTTGGGTCTTGAGAAATTCAAAGCTTGGTAGGCCTGAGAAGTGAGTGTCGTGGAGGGGAGCTAGTGTGCCAAGCTTCTATCTATCTGAATTGAGTGTGATATTTTATTGCAAGGGGATTCAACAAGTACAGTCTTGGCCAGCCTTAGGTTGTAATTCAATGCGCTTTTATTTTGTGAAAATTGTACAACCATTTTGTCTTGCACATGTACTTAAAACAAAACATTTCCAATTGACACTCAACACCACACTTGAAATTGAAACTTTTGCAAAGAAAACTTTGGAATATTGAACCTTTGATCTTAAACAATTATTGAAAATATCTTTAGAATCTCACTATAGGAATCCTTTTGACAATAAGTGGATAAATATTATATTGTTTTAGTCATCACAATAGTGTAAGGTCATTTTGGTTTTCATCCATATCAGATTTCCTTAGCTCACTATCAAGGATAATCACTCCATCATCAAGCTAAAAAATATCAATCAAGACAATAATAATCGATTTTTGGCTTTGCACAAGCTTTTCACTTGTGGAAGTGATTGAAACACATCTTTACCACTTCATAATCAGAGGCTCAAACAAGAGTTAGATATCACTTTCCCTTCAAGAAAAAATTTGTCACGTTGGAATCAATATCAAAGTGATTTTATGTCTATAAGGACAAGGTCATATCGCTTTAAACAATTACAATATTCAAAAGCAAGGGAATTGAACAAGTAGAAAATCAACAACAAGATAAAAGATCACAACAACCAAAGGAAGAAATTTCTGAAATCATCATGGGTGATAACGAAAAACACATGGGATAAATTCCACTCAATCACTAACCATGAAAAAATTACCAAAGAACATGTCCAAGAAGCTCAACAAAATGCATAATTTCAACAACTTATGGACAGAGTCCTAGATGTAGACAAAGAGAAATATTTCTTGAACTTAGATCACATGGGATTTAAGCCCCCTGATGACTTTGATGTAGATCAACTTAAAGCCAAGGAAGATGAAAGAAACCCTATTTTTGTGCTCACTAAACAAATACAATCATTACAACAACAAATACAAGACATGCAAAAAGGGACATCTACTAAGAAGTATTCGTTGGATGTCATTTGCCCCTTCCCTTTTGACAAGAGTTTACATATGATAGCATTCCCACCAAATGTGGAGATACCCAAATATTATAAGTACATGGGCACAAAAAACCCCCAAGACCATGTCAGTGTTGATTAACTGATGCATATTTGATGGAGATGATGAAGACAAGGTGATATCGAGTGTCATGATTATAGAAATGGTTAGATCATTTGTTGTTTTGTCATTGATGTCAACCAATTGATTAATTGTTTTTTATTGTGTTACCATATCTTGAGAGGAGAAGTTAAATGGGTGATAAATACATATCAAACAATGATGAAGTATTGATGATATAGTTGTTTTCTACTATATATTTGATGTTATCAAATTGGTACATTTGATTGATCAAGTCAGGAACTGTAATGAATTAAGTTATGACTAAAAGAGATACTTTACCAAGATAGACTAGGTTAGTCCATAGAATGTTATGTGATTTGGTTACAGTTACAAGCACTGAGCACTGATCACCAAAGATGAGTTAAACACCGAGAAGTGAAGAAGTCAGTTACCGAGTTGCAAAGAAAGTTCTACCGAGTATAATATACTGATATTAAATGATGATGAAATAAAATTTATTGTGAAGTGATGATGAGCTGGATGAGGAAATGAATTAAACAAATTTTCTTACAAGATACATGAATGGTAAAATTCAATGAGAAGATCGAAGGCAAAGATCAAGCGGTTGAACATAAATATGAAAGTTCCAAGAAAATTTACAAGTTCCAAGGTAAAAGTGAAATGATTTACCGAGTTGGGAAATATGAAGAAGATGATCGAACGACTGAGTGCAAAGGAAGGAAAATATAATAAAAAATCTTAAGAGGCAAAATTATGTCTATTTAAAGGATGAGAATTACACATAGTGTAAGGCTAATGGCAAATTGAATAGAGAAGGAAAGAAGCTGAAGAACAAAATTTACCGAGAAGAACAAAGAAAGACAGATTAAAGAATTTACCATCTGAGAAAGAGATAAATGGAGTATGAGATGCCAGTATTCAATTGAGCATAAAGGATTTGATTCAAGCATAGAGAGTTTCTATTTTTACAGATCAAAGTTTTTTTTTGCTTATTAATATTTCTAATAGAGAAATCCCTTAACCGAGTGGATTTAACCATCCTATTTGTAAAACCTAGACTTAGGTGACATTCCAAAAGAGTGTTTGAATACCTTTAACAAGGCCACTCCTAACAAGGTGAAGATCTTAATAGATCTAAGGTAAATCCCCTAACACGGTCACATTTAGAAACTATGTTTGTAATCTTTAACAAGATAAGTTCTTAACCGAGCATACTTCAGAAGGGTACATTTTTATTGTGGGTTACAATTCCCACAGAGGTTTTTCCCAAATTGGGTTTCCTTGTTAAATCATGTGTCAATGAGTTATATCTTATGTTTACATGGTTAATCTAATGTTTCTAAGTTTGAATGATTGATTATTGCTTATGTTATTTCATGAATTGGTTATTTACTCTATTCGGTATTTACCGAGTGAATCAGTGAGTTCAGTTTTAAGAGTCTAAGTTTGATTTGTCTGATTCACCCCCCCTCTCAGTGTGACCAAAAATTGATATCATAGCTTTGTTACTCTGAAGTGATAAGTTTAAAGGACTTGAGTTAAGATCTAAATATGTATAAGAGGGAAGCACCAAAGGTGAATAGGGATCATTTCTCAACATGGAAAATTAGAATGAGGTTGCATGTGTCTGGAATAGGAGAGTATGTACTTTACTATCTTGAGAATGAATATGTAGCACCGACTACTGCACCTTTTATAATCAGTGAGCAAAGATAGAAACATAAACACACACAAGTCATGATTTAGATTGCTTCTACACTTACCAACCAGGAATATGATGAGCTTGATGGTTGTAATACTGCAAAACAAATGTGGGATAAGATTTTTTTGACCTATGGTGGAGATCAACATGTTTAGAAGGCTAAAGCGGAAATCTTGAGAGGAAAAACTGACTCTATGAGGATGAAGGAAGGAGAGAACATAATAGAATATAGTACAAGAATTAAGGAGATTTTTAATTCTATCAAAGGAGCTGGTGGTATCATAACAGAGGATGATGTTACAAGAAAAATATTGAGAACTCTGCTACCGAGTTATGTTATTCATGTATCTTCTATACAAGAGATGAGATCTATACCCTAGATGAATGTGGTTTGTGTCAATAAAATATGGCTTATACACAACCATCTGGGTAGTGACATGGTAAGGAAACAATGACTGGTATGTGCAATCAATATCCATAGTGATAAATGAGGTTAGTGAACCAAGGATTGCCACAGGTCATAAAGCATTAAAGAAATAAAAAATTTATGGCAAGAACTGGCAAGGGTCATTATTAATGTGACACACTTTACAAATCATGGAAAAGGTCATTTTTGGTGTCAATGAAATATCACTCATGTTGAATGTGGATCCTTTTTTCATGATATGATCTATTAATGCGAGTACTGGTAATTAAGATTAGTTAATTATGCATTTAAAGACACCATAAATCTAAAATTAAATAAAATTAGCAAAGTGCAGTTGGACGATTTTTTAAATTATTGGACTGAGACGACAGTTGGGTGAGAATTTTTTTTCAAAATTTTCCAACTAAAGAGAGTATTCACACACTTGTGAAAGTTAACAATTCAACGACAAGCGATGTTGTACATATGCGATGGAAAAATGCCAGATATTCAAAAAATATTTAAAAGTTTGTTATGTTATATATTGTGACAATAGTGTATGATGTAAATATGAATGAGAAGGTACATGGAATAGGACATCAAGTATTACAAAAACTTATAATTCAAATAGAATTGATTGCTGCAAGTGCAAAAGAAAAAAACCTAAGATAGTGTGAGGTTGAGTATTTGATATTATACTAATAATAACTTACAATGCTAAACAAATTGTCACATCTTTCACCGATAATATTCTTTCCAATTACATCCATTCTAACATAATAGTGATATTAGTCCATACTTGGTTGAAATAGTTCATATGGATCAATTTTTATGGGTTGTCATGGGGCGCATGCCCAAATTCATGGTATTTGATGCATTTATTTGAACTTGCATTACCAGGTGGAAGATGTGATAATACATGACATAATTAATTTATTCATTATTGGCCCTACTACTGATGGAGAACTATTAGGAGATTAAATTCTTCCACCACCATAGTCAAAATAAAATTCTATATCTTCTATCATTGATTTACATTTACAACCATCCCAACAAGAACGATGACTAATAAGAAGAGGTTATGCAAGACCGTAGTCAGGTGATTGACATTATATTGAACATTTGAATTAGGAAACTAATTTAAGTTATAAGGTTTCATTCAAAACGCACTGGAACAAAATATTAGAGTTTGTTGTTGAAAAGACATGTAGAATCCTAAACCATTTTATGGAATTTGAATTGAACCATGACAAGGACAAATTGCAAATGATTGTGCAAATAACAAATAATTTGTACATGATTAGAAATGAGAACTACAAACAACTATTTAACGGTCTATAGTTCAAACCAATATCAACAAATCATTTTAATACTATGTAAGAAATATCAAGGACAACTACACTTGTTCTAAATCAACTATTTATTAAAACATGTGATAATTAAAAATCACACATAAGAAACAAAAAATCATATCTAGGGTTACACACCCTATCAAATAAGATACACTTGTTCCCATTATTAGATAGCATATACTTGTTTTGAATGAACTATTTATTTAAACATGGGATAATTACAAATGACACATAAGAAACAGACAATTATATCCAACCTTCACACTTGTTCTCATCATTAGATAACATACACTTGTCATGAATAAACTATTTATTAAAATATGTGACAATTAAAAATCACACATAAGATAGAGAGCATCATATCCAAAATTACACACATTATCACATAAAATATAGTTTTTCTCAATAGTAGATAACATATGCTTGTTCTAAACAAACTATTTATTGAAGCATGCGACAATTACAAATAACACATAAGAAATAACCAATCATATCTAGAGTTACTGATCTAATGCTTAATTATTTGGATATACAGAAGCGTGCAAACAAGTATGCCAAGTGAATAAAACATGTACTAAGAATAAAAGGTCAGTGTACCATTGCTATTCAGTTGAGAGTATAAATTTGTCAATCAAATTACAAAGGTTTAAATATATCTAAATCACAAAAGAAAGTCATGTTTAAATGCATCAAAATTGTTTCGTCCTAAAAATTTAGTACCCATAATTGGATATCTTTTAGGACCTATTGACCCCATTTTGGTGATTTTGAGTTCTAACTATCGGTTATGGCCATTTCCCCCTTTTCCCGACTTCATTTTCACATCCTCAATGGGCCTCCACCCTGCCCAAGGCACTTTTACCTGGGGGTAAGGTCAAAATTTGACTTCACCCCAGGGGTGAGGTCAAACTTCAACTTCACCCCCTATGGAAATGTCTTGTATAGGCCCAGAGCCTGATGTCATGACCCTTCTCCTATGTCTTTTTAAATTATTTTCAGGGTTGGCCTGCCTGAATTTGGATCTCAAAATGATTATAAAAGGATGCTCTATCTTCTCATTTTGCAACACATAAGAACATACATAAAGAAATTGTGCCAAGATTATGAAAGCATAAGAATTCAATCATTGAAGCATTAAAGTGGTGAAGGAAAGGCATCCATCCAAGGTCTCCAATTCTTCTTCATAGATCCATTCAAGAAAGTCAATCTCCTTCCTTTGATGCAAGATTTCTCTCCCATGATGGCCAAGTAAAGAGATTCTCAATGTTACTCAACTAATGGAGATGATGATGAAGATCAAGATAAAATGTATACAAGATTGAAGAAAGGATTAGATCATTTGTTATTTTGTCATTGATGTCAAGAAATTGATCTTTGGTTCATATTGATTTTCCATATCTTTCAGAGTTTATTTAATTGGGAAAGATAATAAAGATTAGACGATGATAAGTTCATATTGAGATAAATGTTTTCTACTTTATCAAGTACGTAAAGAAGATTGGGAAAGTCAATAAGACTAAATAGTTAAGTTACTGAGCAGAAAGAAGTCTGTCGGTAAAGGGTTATGTAAGTCAGTCAAGGCACCAAGACATTGAGGCACCGAGTAGTGCATGTTAGTCATCAAACTGAGAGTTAGTTATTGAGCACAATAGATGTTAGAAACAAGGATAAGAACACATTTAAAGGAAAGCCACAATGATCTGGAAGATTCCAAGGATGAAGAAGAAGTTAGTTACAAGATCTACGCATGAGAAAATTCAAAGTAAAGATCCATAGTATAGATTAAGTGGGAAAAGTGAAGGTTTTACTTCCAAGAAAAGTGCAAGTTCTGAGGTGATACTGAAGCGGTTCACCGAGTTTCAAGTTCATTAAATTAGTTCAAAAATTTGATCTGATGGCTGAGAGTGATTGAAGGAAAACCTAATCAAGGATATTAAGAGGCAAAAACAAAGTCTATTTAAAGGATGAATTCAAATAACATAGACCTGGAAAGTTGAAGTGTTACTGAGTGGAGTAGTGAAGAGAAAAGAGGTTTTAATACGAGTCTAAAGAAGAGATTGATGAAGTGTTGATGCCAGTAGTAAGAGAGAACATAAGGGATATGATCAAGCAAGAGGCAGTTGCAATTTACAGATCAATTTTATACATTTTTTCTTATTTGCATTTGTAACAGAGAAATCTCTTAACCGAGTGGACTTAACAGTCTTGTTGTAAAATCCTTGAGAAAGGTGACATTTTAAAAGAGTGTTCAAATCCCTCTAACTAGGACACTCCTAACAGGGTGAAGATCTTAATGGGTCTAAGGTGAACCCCTAACAGGGTCACATATAACAATGTGTTTTGCAATCTCTAACAGGATTGGCTTTTAACCGAGCATACTTCAGAAGAGTATTTTCATTTGTGGGTGAAAATTCCCATAGAGGTTTTTCCTAAATTGGGTTTCCTCATTAAGTATGGTGTTAAATGTGTTTAATATTTCATGTGAATGATATTTAATATTTATGCAAGTTACTATTTGAGTTAGTGAAGTTATTTGGTGATACGGTTGTTGTTGTTGTTGTTTATCCTACTGAGTTGAATCAGAGTTAATTTTTAAAGTTTAAAGTATCATAGTATTTTGATTCACCCCCCCTCTCAGTAATCCAAAAATTGGTATCAGAGCTAAGTAGTCTAAGAGATAATTTTAAAATACTTGAGTTAAAGATCTGAAGATGTATAAGAGGGAGGAACCAAAGTTGAATAAGGATAACTTCTCTACATGGAAAAATAGAATGAGGTTGCACTTATTTAGGATTGGAGAGTATGCACTATACTATCTTGACAATGAGTATTCACCACCACTATTTGGACCTTTGACACTTGAGAAAATAAGAGAAAGAAAATATCACATACAAGTTATGATTAAGATATCATCTACTCTCACCGATATGGAGTTTAATGACCTTAAAGGATTTGATATAGTGAATTAGATGTGGGATAATATTGAATTGGTACATGGTGGAGATCAACATGTTTAGAAGGAAAAAGTTGAAAGATTAAGAGGCAAATTTGATTCTATGAGAATGAAAGAAGGTGAAAATGTTACACTATACAGTGCAAGACTAAAGGAAACTGTGAATTCTATCAGGGGTGTTGGAGGATAGATAACTAAAAAAGATGTAACAAGAAAACTATTGAGGACATCATTACCTATGTATGTCATCTGAGTATCTACAATACAAGAACTAAGATCCATTCCTCAGATAACTATTTCACTGGATGCTACTATTGGTAAGTTGATTGCTTTTGAGCCTAATGATTTTGATAATAGTTTACCTGCTACTACTAGGATTGAGTCTGCATTTAAATCATCTTTGAATATTGGAAGTTCTAGGGAGTCTAGACCTAGTAATGGTTACGCAAGTAGTTCTAGTGAAAGATTATATAGTTGCAAGAGTGAGTTAGAAGAGTTGTATGTTGAAGATGAAGAAAATGATAAAGAGTTTGAAGCTCTACTAGCTAGAAGACTATAGATTGGTAAAGGAAAGTACCAAGGTGAGATACCTTTGAAATGTTTTAATATAACAAGATTGGACACATTATTGCTAGATTCCCTAAAAATGATAGTGATGAGAAGAAAGACAACCGAGATGATAACAAAAGAGAGAAAATTCAGGAGATTCCAAGATTTCAAGAATAGAGGTAAGAAGTCATGTCATATTGCTAATGAAGGACTAACTAATGATGATAAAGATGATGATGATGGTGAAAAATTTGTATATGTTGCCATCAAGAATAATTCTGATGGAGAAAAGCAAGAAGAAAAATCCCTAATATCACATGTAAGCAAGAATGATACGTGGATTATAGATAGTTGGTGTTCACACCATATGACTAGTGACACACTTAAGTTCACTAATATGGAAGAGCATGATGGAGGATATGTTAGATTCGGCAATGATGCCCCATATCCTGTGAAAGGTAAAGACTCTATAATTATGTTGGATAATACCAAATGTGATCATGTATATTGGGTTGAAGGACTAAAGTATAATCTATTGAGTGTGGCACAACTAAAGAATACAGGACACCGACTAGATTTTCATTATGGAAAGGTAAATGTATTTGATTAGAAAGGAAGTCTTATTGCCACTGGAGAACAATCTAAAGGTAACCTATTTTACCTTTATACATCTACTAAGAGTTATTTATATGCTAAAGTTTAAGATGCATGGTTATCACACAAGAGGTTATGTCATGTAAATTTTGACGACCTAATTAAAGTGAGGCAAAAAGAATAGAGTTAGAGGTCTACCAAGATTGGAGAAACCTGAGAATACCATGTGCAAGAAATATTAAGTTGGAAAAATGACTAAGTAAAGTTTTACAAGTAAGTCTTACATAACACAAGGAATTTTGGACTTAGTGCACACTGACCTATGTGGACTGATGAGAACACAAAGCTACTGCGATGATAGATATTTCATTTTGTTTTTTGATGATTATTCTAGAATGATGTCTATCATGTTTTTAAAAGAAAAATCTGAAGCTTTTCAAATGTTTAAGTGGCACAAGGAAAGATTTGAAAAGGAGACTGGAAGAAAATTTAAGTGTCTGAGATCTGAGAGAGGAGGAGAGTTTACTTCTGATGAGTTTACACTCTTCTACAATGAACATGGAATAAAGGAACAAATTTTTATGCTGAGGACACCACAACATAACAGTATAGCTGAAAGGAGAAACATATCCATTATGGATTGTGCAAGAACATTGATGATTGAGAAGGGTATCTCTCAAACATATTGGACAGAAGCAATCAACACTGCTGCTTATACACTTAACCAAGTAAAATTGAAGAAAGGTACAAACAAGAGTAAAGAAGAGTAAAGGATGCATTATAAAATGAAGAGTGGGTTAAAGTTGTGAAGGAAGAGATAGATCGGATTGAAAAGAATAACACATGGACTATAGTACCAATACCTAAAGATAAAAATGTTATTGGTACAAAATGGAATTTTAGAAATAAATTGAATGAGCATGGAGATGTAATCAGAAAAAAAGAAAGACTAGTTTGCAAGGGGTATGCACAAGAAGAAGGTATTGACTATGGTGAAACTTTTGCACCTATTGCTAAATTAGGAGTTAGAATTCTTCTAGCATATGCAGCTTACAAAGGATTTAAAGTCTATCAGATGGATGTCAAGTTTGCATTTCTTAATGGTGTTATTGAAGAAGATGTTTATATAGAACAACTTGAAGGATTTTGTCAGAATACTAACAAGGACATGGTATGCAAACTGCACAAGGAACTATATAGTTTGAAACAAGAACTCTGAGCTTGGTATGAAAGATCAAATGTATATCTAATCAAGATTGGATTTCAAAGAACTAGTGATAATAGTAACGTGTATCTGAAATGTGATAGTAATAATAAGATTTTGATTGTTGAGATATTTGTTGATGATATTATTTTTGGAGGCAATAACACATTATGTAGATATTTTGCTGAAGATATGAGAAAGGAATTTGAGATGTCCATGATAGGGGAAATACAATTCTTTCTTGGACTACAGATTCAACAATTCAAGGATGGGATCTACATCACCACAATCAAAGTACATCAAGGAGATCCTAATGACTTTTGGGATGGAAGACTCAAGATTGGTTGGAACACTGATGGTCACTAGATGCAAGTTATCAGAGGAAGATGAGTCAAAGGAAGTAAATGAGACACTCTACTAATCAATGATTGGTAAGCTACAATATGTACATAGAAGACTTGATATAGCTCATGTAGTTGGTATTGTTGCAAGATTTTTTGCTGATCCAAAGGAATCACACATGTCTATAGTTAAAAGAATATTTAGATATCTGGAAAGAACTGAGGACTTTGGTCTACTATACAAGAAAGGAGGAACTTTTGAATTTAAGTCTACACTGATGTTGATCGGGCCAGAAACATTGATGATAGAAAAAGTATAAGTGGATGAACTTTATTTTTAGGAGAAAGATTATTGACATGGCTAAGTAAGAAACAGAGTTGTATATCATATTCTACTGTCGAGGCTGAATATGTTGCTACAACTATGAATTGTGCAAACATTGTATGGATCAAAAAACTACTTGAAGGTATGCAAGAGGAGATTACCAATCCAATTACTATTTTTTGTGATAATACTAGTGTTATAAAACACATCAAAGAATCTGGTGATGCATTCTAAGACCAAGCACATTTCTATCAAGTATCACCACTTGAGAGAACAAGTTCAAGACAAGCATGTGATGTTGGAGCATGAGAATTTAAAGGAGTAATTAGAAGATATATTCACTAATCCACTACCGAAGGATTATTTTTAGTATCTCAAAGGTAAATTAGGGGTCCTACCCCTATCCAACACTCACTAGAGCAAGATGCATGCTGCATCAATTTTAGGACTCAATAGAATATCTATTTTGTGAGTTGATGCTAGTGTTCACACTTTAGGTGATGCCTGAAGTTGTGCAAAGTAATTATGTATGCAATGATTTATCAGTACATGCAAGGTATGATCCACTACCTGAAAGAGTTTTCAGGAGTATGCACCTTTGGCATTGTTATTAAAGAGGGAGAATGAATAATTGATGAATGCAAAGAAAGAGAGAATGAGAAATGAACACAGAGGGAGAACAAGATCAAACAAAACAGAGGGATTAAAGACAAAATAGAGATGTTAGAGTATGCCATCATCAATTCATAGTGTTTCCATCAATGCCAAAGAGGGATATTGTTACTCAAATGATGGAGATGATGATGAAGACTGAGATTAGAGGTATACAATATTATAGAAAGGATTAGATTAGTTGTTATTTTTTCATTGATGTTAAGCAATTGATTTTTGGTCCATATTGAATTTCCATATCTTTCGGAGTTGATTTAACTAGGAAAAATAATAAAGATCAGATAATGATAAGTTCATATTGAGATAATTATTTTCTAATTTATTAAGTAGGTAAAGTAGATTGGGAAATTCAGTAAGAATAAATAGTAAAGTTACCAAGCAGAAAGAAGTTTGTCAGTAAAGGATTATGTAAGTCGGTCACGACACTGATACACTGAGGCACTAAGCAGCGCATGTTAGTCATCAAACTGAGAATTCATTGTTGAGCACAAAAAATGTTGGAAACAAGGATAAGAACACATTTAATGGTGAGCCACAATGATCTAGAAGATTCCAAGGATGAAGAAGAAGTTAGTTACAAGATCTACACATGAGAAAATTCAAGATAAAGATCTATGGTATAGATTAAGCAGAAAAAGTGAAGGTTTTACTTCCAAGAAAAGTGCAAGTTATGAGGTGATGCTGAAGCGGTTCACTGAGTTTCAAGCTCACTGAATTAGTTCAAAAAGTTGATCTAGCAGTTGAGAGTGATTGAAGGAAAACCTAATCAAGGAGATTAAGAAGCAAAAAAAAGTCTATTTAAAGGATGAATTTGAATAACACAGAGGTGGCAAGTTGAAGTGTTGAAGTGCTACCAAGTGGAGTAGTGAAGAGAAAGTAGATTTTGATCTTAGTCCAAAGAAGAGATTTATGAAGTGTTGATGCTCTTAGTCAGAGAGCGCATAAGGGATCTGATCAAGCAAGAGGTATTTGTAGTTTTACAAATCACTTTTATACATTGTTACTTATTTTCATTTGTAGCAGATAAATCTCTTAACCAAGTGGACTTAACATTCTTATTGTAAAATCCTTGAGAAAGGTGACATTCTAAAAGAGTGTTCAAAGCCCTCTAATCAAGCCACTCTGAATAGGGTAAAGATCTTAACATGTCTGAGGTAAATCCCCTAACATGGTCACATATAACAATATTTTTTGTAATCTTTAACATGATTGACTTTTAACTGAGCATACTTCAGAAGAGTATTTTCATTTGTGGGTGAAAATTCCCACAAAGGTTTTACCCAAATTGGGTTTCCTCATTAAATCCAGTGTTAAATATTTCATGTGAATGATATTTACTATTTATGAAAGTTAATGTTTGAGTTATTGAATTTATTTGGTGCTTTGATTATTGTTGTTTTTTATCCTACTGATTTGAATTAGAGTTAAGTTTTAAAGTTTAAAGTATCATAGTTTTCTGATTCACCCCCCTTCTCAGTAATACAAAACTCAAGTGGTGCAAGGAGGTTCATTCCATTCTTCTTCAAGTAGCATAACTGCATTCATGATGTAGAGATGGTGATTATGGATCTCATACATTGGTGAGGACATCCTTTTCCTACATCTCCATTCCAAGTCAAATGCAATAATCTTCATGAATTTGTGTGATTGCTACATCTATTCGTGAGGGTTTTATAGAAGGTGAATCAAACATTTAACTTCCTTTCCTTTTCATATTTTCATTTAATTATCAATTTCAAGGTAAATTCATAAACCAAAGATTGACCAAGGAAACCCTCTTTCAACAAATAATTTCCTATTTTTTGTGTGCAGGAACATGTTTCAGGATCTGGGGAGTTGGATCTAGGAATTTTTGGGGTTATCTCAAAGATTAGAATTATAAATAACACAATAAAAAATAGAGGGGTTTAGTCAATCTTGACTTGTACCTGAAAAGTTTACTTGTTCCTTAGAGGCTCAGAATTTCATAGTCAAGAGTTATAGGTGTCAGGGTCCCAGATCTAGAACAGTTTTAGTTTGTGACATCTTTGTGATTGAGAATGGAAATTTCAAAGAATATAACCTCCCAATTCATTCCAAGGTGCACAAATATCTCCCTAATCTTGCATTTACTTTCAAATATATTATTGCATCAGTATGTTGGAATTATATGGAGATGATGTATTGAGAGGGGAGGGGTGAATCAATACCTCTAAAACTTTTCTTTGGTTAGCCCATTAACCCTTAATCATCAGTTTGTAAATTATCTTATCTAACTGTTCATCTTTCTTTATGCATATGTAATCACATCATAAATTCTTTAGTATGTAACCATAATAGAAACATTCATGAAAATAGATAACACATAACACAAGATATGATATCACAGAAAACTCCTGTTAGGAAGTAAAAACTGCGGTGGGGATTGTTACCCACAAGACTTCACTATCTGCAGATAAGAAGGGGCCTGTTAAGGCTTACAATTGGTCACTTCTGATGACCTACCCTGTTAGGAGTATTACATTGGAGACCTGTTAAGATCTACTTCATTTGAAGCTTTAGCAGCACTGTTAAGTGTGCACTATGTTAAGAGATTTGGAAAGAACAGTTAAGCTCACCTTCTACAAAAGGATTTTAGATGTGATGCACTTGTTAGAATGCAACTACATAAGTCTCTGTTCTAATGATAAATGAAATCTTTAATTGCTGATAACAGATCCTATAAATCTTCATACATATTAGTAATCATCCTTCCATGATTGAATAATACCTTTATCTGCTTATCGATAGCCTATGTGTGTTCTTGATAACTGATATATTTTGTTTCGGACCTTTGCATGAATTCTGCCTTCTGCTCCTTAGATGCTCTTGGTGGCTATCAACAATAATGAATTCATGTACTCACAATTGAGTTTGAACATCTATTTATACTAAATTGGGCTCAATTCTTGAATCATGCATCGCAAGTTAACTCTAGATCCAAGGTTTACAACTTGACCTTGATCTTTAGTTAGATATGTTTTAGATCCGTTAGGATGCATTAAAACATTTACATAAAGCTTGCT
>MU223273.1:444877-470559 GCA_018584345.1 Thuja plicata
CATCGGTGTTCCTTTCTTGAAATTTTCATTGGGTATGCATTTTCTGTTCCTGTCAGGTTAGTTCTGAAAACTGTATTGTCGGTGATGCTTGTGGTTTCCGGTGATGCTTGTTGATTCTATACTTAGCATTTTTCTTGTGACCTTTGTGTTCCGTTGGGTATGCTCGCTGTTCGCCAGTAATGATTTAGTTTTTCAATGATGCTTGTAGTCTGGCGGTAATGCTTTAGTCTGCCAGTGATCTCTATCAATGTTTTTCACTAAGTGTACTAATGGAAAACTAATGTCATCAATCTCCCCCTTTGACATTAGTATCCAAAACATGATATGTGCAACATACTGAGTGTATTAGTATGTACACCTTTGTATACTTCTTCCTTAGTCATTTGAATGACTCCCCCTATGTATATGCCGGTAAGTGTAAGAATATATAAATATCCTTATGTATTTTTCTTTTCTCTTTTTTTTGATATATATATATATATATATTGTACATAACTATATACATGTCCTTTCCTCCTTTTTTGATTCTAAAGGCAAAGGTACTTACATCTTTTCAAAAATGTGGGAATGTTAGGACTTGATTTCCTCCATCATCTTTTCGCATTTTTCCTTCAGCATTTCTAGACCCATGTGCTCTAGTGAAATCCATACATGTATGTCATAGATGCTGTCGACTATAGACATCTTAGGGGTTGCTATCAGATTTCTAGCATCAGAAATATGTTGTTGCAGAATAGTAAGATTTGGTAGAATATGTGCTTGAAGTTCAGTAATCTCACCTCTGAATTGTGTTTTAGTATCCCATATTTTTTGCCTTAGCCTATTTACCTCTAAGACTGTGTCATGATGTGACTTTATGCTATCGACATGAGAGGTTAGGCTTTGTGCACTCGTTGTGAGATTATGATCTATTTCTGCCAGTTTGTCACTATTTTTTTTTGCAAATTTTTCTAGTGTGTACATCTTTTGAACTAAGGTGATTGCTTCACTAATCATTGTCTCTAATTCTTCAGTGAGTTATGAGAGCTTTACCTTGTTCAATGCCACTTCTTGGCTGATTTTATCAATTACCTTGAATTGATATTTCTTTTCTGCTTGCTCTTCCATTGCTTGTTCTGCATCTATACCTTGCTCTGTGATGGCGTCGGTAAGAACAACAATTTGTTCCTTTACTGAAGCATTTTCTTCAAGTTTCACTTTAGGAACAAGTTGTTGGAGTATCTCTTTTGCTTTATCAAGTGCCATGTTTTCCCTATGTTCTTGTATCATCTTCTTTTGAATGGATTTTCTCTGATAGAGCACTCCAAACTCTTGAAGTTTGTCACTGTCCAAAGTGGTAATGTCCCAGTTTGGAACTTCAATGATTTCATCAAGTGTCACAGCCAATATGTCCTTCTTTACTATTTTCTTCTTTTTCTTCTTTGGCTGGGTGGAAGATTGATTTACCACCATCTATAAGGCTTGAGACTGGGTAGATTTTGTGGGTGAGTGTCGAGAGGATGAGGCATCCTTTTGTGTCTGTTCAGTGTTCACCGGTCGGGTTTGTGAAGATTTCTCCTCATGTACCTTGGGTGTATCAATAGATGAATCTTCTTTTAATTTTATACCTTCATTCTTCTTGACACCTTCACTCTTATCTTTCTCTTCACTCTTTCTCAATGTATCATCAGTGGTGTTATCTACCTCTTTGTTCTGATCTTTTGATACATCTTGTTGCTCATCGGTTGCATTCTTCATTTCAGTATCTGTATCCTTTGGAGTGTTGGATGCACCTTTTTTATCATCGGTACCCATGTCCTTGGGTATATCATCATCTTTCTTGGATGATTTATCCCGACTTGACTGTATATCAATAGCATCTATTAATATATTCATATTTGTTGGTGTATTGACTATTGCAGTGTCAATAGCTATGTCCTGTCCGTCGGTTTTACCCTCTGCAGCACTGATGTCTTCATCTTTTTGAACCTTTGCTGCAGGGTCTTTTCCTATAATGGTATCGACAATTTTGTCTAACCATGAATCATCATTTATATCAACATTTAAGTTACCTTTTATTGACAGTTCTTCTTTGGTAACTTCTTCATTCTCCAAGTTTATGTGGATGGGGCTAGCTAGTACTTGATCATCTTTACCATCTTTTGACCAGTCCTCATCTATAACATTAGTTTGTTTTTGGCCTATGATCTGTACCTCTTCACTATCTAATTCAACTGTTGAGTTACTTGTTTTTTTGATAGGTTCCTTTTCAGGACTACTTTTCTCATCAGGATTTAGTATTCCACTCCATGTCTTGTGAGTGTTTTCTTCCAGCTCTATAAGTTGTTCTCTTAGAAATTTATAAGCTCTCAACTTAGGTGAGAATCTTTTTGCATATTTTTCCATGACTTCATTGATTTCCTCTCTTGTTGATTCAAGAGGCATAAGAGAGACTAGTACTCTTTCTCTTATCCTCTTCTCCTCATGGAGTGCAAAAGTGAATCTAGAAGATATTTTATCTAATAGTTCTTGTGGAACATCTTGTGAAGTGAAGTGCAGTGGGACATAATAGTGTTTGCACATTTTAGCAATAAGTGCATCTTCAATCTTATTTTGTTCTACTATATCCCACTTTAAGCATTTCCTTATTTTAGGATGTCTAATAGATCTAGCTTCAGAAATAGACTTACATATTTCATCAATGTCTTCAGTTGGTGAAGATACCTTTGCTTTTTCCTTTGCAAGTTTGACAGTGTCAGGTTCATCCATAGCTATATCTTCTAAATCCTCATCAGTCTAAACATATTTCCTTCTTTTGGCAGGTGCCCTAGCTGGTTGTTTTTCCTTTTGAGGTGTAGGTTTCCTCTTGTACACCTTCCCTTTTATCATGGGAGAAGGAATTGCATCCTGTGCTGTTTGGCTCCTTGTTCTAGATTTCTTTGGTGGAGGAGGAGGTGGTGAAACAAACTTCTCTTCCTCTGATTCTTGTTTCTCTATTGTATCACCGATGGGAAGCTATTCCTTGGTGAGTTCCTCCTTACCCTTTTGTTCCTCTTCACCTTCTTCTTCTTCTTCTTCTCCTTCAGAAGATATTTTTAAGTTCTTTTTCAAATTCTTTACCATTCTCTTTGATTGCTTTACAACTTTCTTGACAAAAAGATTTGACTTAATCTTTAGTTTGGCCTCTTCATAAGTACCAAATATTAATTACTTGTTGTCAATGGGTTAATTTAATAATGCCTAAATGCATTCAGTTGCTAATCCTATTTTGATTTCATAATCCAACTTTTCAAGCCATGATTTCCTCGGAACTATAGCTTGTATGTAAGTGAAATCTGTATCTACCATAAAACATATATCTTCATGGTGTTCCTCTATCAGTTTCTCAGGAATCCTAGTTCTTGCTTTAAGCATTTCCTTTATGGATTTGAAATATTCATGCATCACATTGTCAAAATTTGTACCAAGTGATTCTATGAATTCACTGATCTAAATGGTAATGGGTCTACTTGTGTCCCATGCAACTTTTCCTATGGAAAGAAAGTATTATTCAAAGTTAAAGAATATACACATTATGAGGGAACCAAAATTACATGTGTCTGTCCTTAAAGACCTTATTGTGCACATGTTTTCCTCAAATTGATTTAATAAGATCTTTGCCAGATCCATCTTCTTCCCCTGTTTGATAATCTTGTACGCTGTGCTTATTGCAGTACTAGATATGCTGTTCATTTTGCTTGCTTGGAATATTTTGTATCCAATGACACATGCTCCAAACTTCAGCTCTACGTCAGTAATGGTGTTGACTTTCAGTGCCCTTTTATCTGATTTTGCACCAGTTAGTTTTTCAACTTCTGCCAGAGATGGGTGTTTGTGATCCTGCGGCTTATCTGTTGTAGTATAACCAGTAATCGCATGTATAACATCCTTTGGTATAGGTTTTGTCTTTTTTAGCCATAGATCCTTGTTTTGAACTCTGCTAAGAATGATTTTAATCTATTCTATCTTGAAAACCCTTGGAAAATGCAGTGCATTTATGAGTCCTTTTACTTCCAAGTGTTTATGCTCTTCTTTGAGCTTTCCAACATCATAGAAAAGTACTGCATAGGCATTATCAATGTCTAGATCTCCTATCTCTGAGATCTTGTAGTGAATGTAGGACCTTATGTCCTCTACTAGCAAAACCCTAGGTGGGATTCGGGAGAATGCTCCAGAATCATCTGGTTGAGAGGCTATTTCAGGGTGTAATTTATACTTAGGTTTAGTACACACTCCTCTATTGACAAGTCTGAAGGGTTTCTTCTTGTCATCCTTAATTTTCTCTACCCTAGAGGTTGATGCCATTGTATTTGCAATTTAGGGCTTTTCACAAAAGATAGTGTTATTAGTGAGGGTATTAACTTAATGATTCTCTATGATTGCCTATGAATCTGAATGCTTCATGTTTGACTTTTGCTAGGTCACTTTCCAATCTTCTCTCAAATTGTTCTGGTCTTCTCTGCTCTGTTTGAAAATTGTGGGTGCAAAAATGAGCTTACCTATCGGGCTTTTATACCTTTTTGTGCCCTAAGTTGTCATAAATGCTTACCAACTCATCGGTTTATGAATACTGCTTTTGTTGGTAAAGACATTCATAATACCGTCGGTGTCTATGCAAAGCGTCGGGGTTGCTAGTGGTTTTGGAGACTTCACTGATGCTCATCGGTGAGGTTGTGATGACAGCTTTTGTGATTCAGTATTCACCGATATTTGTCAGTTTACACTTAGCTTGTGTAATGACTGATACATTCCTGTAAGTAATGCTAGCTTTTTCTGTGTGTGTTCACTGATGCATATTGTGCCCAATAACCAATGGTTTCTTTTTAATAGATTAGCAAGTAACAATATATTGCATCTTCAATCATGCCTATGTTATATTATGAACTATGTATAATGGAACTGATGCTTAGTAAAACTTTGTCATAATGCAGTTCCATACTTACTTGTGCAATTTAGTTGGATGTAGTGATGTCACTAGATCCAGTGGATGGGGTGTCACCATTTGCATTGCTTTTTCTAGCACCTTCAGTGTTTGTGGCTTTTACCCACATCTTGTTTCTCATTCTTTTGATGTCATCAATGGTATTTCCATTGGGATGTGTATTTGTGTCTATCAGTCAGTCTTTGCAATCTTTTATCACAAGTCCAACCTTATGACAATGTAAACATGCCATACCTAGATTGGACCATCCTCTTGACCTTCTGGTCCACTTTCTCATATAGTTGGCATCAATATGACCATACCTTCCACATGTTGTGCAATTTACTCATGTGTTATAGTCCCAAATATATGAGCTACCTACTCTTGCTGGTTTGTAGCTTTTATCATTCTCCTTTGGAGTCTATGCCTCGTTATTCTTTTTCTAGCATTCCTTATGTGTATGCCCATTCATCTTGCATGTAGGAAAATACTTGTCCATATAGGTTTTTCTCTTTGGATTTATCACTTTGGATCTACACTCATGTGCCTTGTGTCCTTTGTTTTGACATTTATAACAATTACCAATAAAAGTAGATTGTACTTGAGAAATACCTTTCATTTTGCTTCTACAGATGTTTGAGGTGTGGCCTGGTTTTCCACAGTGATTGCCTGACAGTTTCTTGGATCTTGGGGTTGTGAAAGCATTCCTTTGATCTGGTTGATTAGAAGATTCACCATTCTCATTGTACCCTAATCCTGTGTAGTTGTTGACTCTTCTTTGTCCATCAAGAAAATCATCCATCGTTTTCTTGCTATCCTCAGACTTTTTGATCAATTCGTTGTGTTGATTTTGGACTTTGATTTCATGCTTCAATTTATCATTCTCTTCTCTTAGCTCACTTATGATCCATATTCTTTCAATGAGTTATGTATTTAATCTGTTTGTTTCTTGACTCATAAGAATAATATGGTTGGTAACCTCATGGTGATGCTTAGTGAGTCTTAGAATTTCTGATTCTTTCTCTTGTAGTTTCTCTAAAATTTTCCTCCTATCATAAATGGCTAGTGTTCTTTCATTTTCAGCTTTTCTTGCATCATTCAGGACATCAATCATTTTTACCATTTGAGTTTCTTGACCAATTTGCAGCATCTTGATTTGATCTATCAGATGTAGATTGATCTCTTTCATACTTGTAATTTCTTCAACTGATGCGTCTGACATTTTTCTCAATGATGATTCTGTTGTTTCAAAGTACTCTTGTATTTCCATTTCTTTGTAGTCTTTCTCATTTAGTCTGGTTTCCATAATTTTTCTTTCATCAAGAAGTTGTCTTAGCTTTATTTTCACCTCCTTATACTGGTCATAGTTGATTTGCATTTGTAGCTGCTCATTCTCAATAGTCATGTCCAGTCTGAACTTTTCCATTGCTCCTATCTTTTCTCTCAAGTCTTTAAGCTTTTCAAGAGAGAGACTTAGCTCTGATACCAATTTTTGGAATTATATGGAGATGATGTATTGAGAGGGGAGGGGTGAATCAGTACCTCTAAAACTTTTCTTTGGTTAGCCCATTAACCCTTAATCATTAGTTTGTAAATTATCTTATCTAACTGTTCATCTTTCTTTATGCATATGTAACCACATCATAAATTCTTTAGTATGTAACCATAACAGAAACATTTATGAAAATAGATAACACATAACACAAGATATGATATCTCTGAAAACTCTTGTTAGGAAGTAAAAACTGCGGTGGGGATTGTTACCCATAAGACTTCACTATCTGCAGATAAGAAGGGGCCAGTTAAGGCTAACAATTGGTCACTTCTGATGACCTACCCTGTTAGGAGTATTACAGTGGAGACCTGTTAAGATCTACTTCATTTGAAGCTTTAGCAACACTGTTAAGTGTGCACTCTGTTAAGAGATTTAGAAAGAACGGTTAAGTTCACCTTCTACAAAAGGATTTTATATGTGATGCACTTGTTAGAATTCAACTACATAAGTCTTTGATCTGATGATAAATTCAATCTTTAATTGCTGATAACAGATCCTATAAAGATTCATACATATTAGCAATCATCCTTCCATGATTGAATAATACCTTCATCTTCTTATTGGTAGCCTCTGTGTATTCTTGATAACTGATGTATTCTATTTTTGACCTTTGCATGAATTCTGCCTTCTGCTCCTTAGATGCTCTTGGCAGCTATCAACAATAATGAATTCATGTACTCACAATTGAGTTTGAACGTCTATTTATACTAAATTAGGATCAATTCTTGAATCATGCATCGCAAGTTAACTCTAGATCCAAGGTTTACAACTTGACCTTGATCTTTAGTTAGATATGTTTTAGATCCATTAGGATGTATTATAACATTTACATAAAGCTTGCTTGACCCTCAAGTTATGATTTAAAACAAATAAAAAATCTATAAATAGAATTACATTTCTTTATCCGTCGTGTAAAAATCAGATCCACAATTTAGGGGTTCTTTAACTGACTGTTGATTCTGATGGTCAGTTTTCTTGGTTGTCGGTGTTCCTTTCTTGAACTTGTCGTCGGGTATACCTTTTCTGTTCCTGTCAGGTTAGTTCTGAAAACTATGTCACTGGTGATGCTTGTGGTCGCCGATGATGCTTGTCAATTCTATACTTAGCATTTTTCTTATGACCTTTGTGTTTCATCGGGTATGCTCGATGTTTGCCGGTAATACTTTAGTCTTCCGATGATACTTGTAGTCTGGCGGTAATGCTTTAGTCTGCCGGTGATCTCTATCAATGTTTTTCACTAAGTGTACTAATGGGAAACTGATGTCATCACAATCATCCTTAGTTTCTTTTCAGATATTTATTTTTTCATTAATCAATTAGTTAAATCCATTAATTCGTTAATAGAGAAAATAGATCTTATCCTCCTCCCTTTTCATCTAGGTTTTGCATTGGCACCCTTCATCTTGGATTGTGCTAATCAAGTTTCGATACAAAGAGGTTGGGTTTGTCTATTTCCCAACCATGTAGATCTCAAGATTTTGGCGAGTGATCTCTGCCTTAGCATTTCTCACCATTTTCTTCTATACATTTTGGTGAACCCAACTTATGACATTTCCTCTATTGATTTTGGAGGTTAGATATCCTTTGTATGCATGTTGTGCTTCTAGATCTAATTTGTATGCATTGTGTTAATCACTATTTTAGTTCCAATGCATTCTTGCATTTCCTTTTCATTCTTACATGTTTTAAAACAATAAAAATCTAGAAATATTTTCTTTTCCTGCATTTTTAGTTTATTTTCTGTTTTGTTTCATAATATTAGCTTGTTTCATTACCAAATGTCTAATTTCTTTGTCCAAAACTTTACTGATTTTGATGATCCATTTAGTAGTGAAGATTTTGATATGTTAGATGAAGCCCTTGAAGACCTCATCTCTACTAAATATTCCTCCACACCTCCTAAACTCTCATTTTACCAAAAGTTAATTAATTTGATACAAGGATTTAGGATTTACAATAATCCCCTTTATGAACCAATAAATGATTCTTCTCAAAAATATTCTCTTCATCATGAGGACATATTGATGCAAGAACCTACTTTTAATCCTTCTTTCAATGATCTCCCTCCTTGGGATGAACCTTTAGAGAATGATGTTGATTATTCTCTTGATATGTGTCTCCCCCATGAGATTACATTTGTGCAAGAGAATGGTTTGGTGATGAAAAAGGATGATATGATTGACAATTCCCTTAATTGCACTTCTCCTCTCTATTCCACTCATCTTCCCTCTAGAGATGAAGAACAAATAAGTTATGATTTTTCCTCTTATAAAACTACCTTAGAAGTAGAGGATGATATTCTTTATCCTCTCCCTTTTTTAAATGAATCTTTTGAGAAAAAAACAACTTAATCAAGTCAATACCATTCAAGATACCCCTCAAAACAAACTATTGGTTGTTGTAAAAGGTGTTATACAACCTGATTATCATGCAATACCATACACATATGCTAAAGAGGATAATACCCTTGATGACTTTCCTTCTACAAATACAACCTTAGAACATAAGGATCCTAATCAAATCAATAGTAGTCAATCTCCATTTCCTTCTTCAAATATTTCTCCAATACAAATAGACGGTCCATTTACTCTCCAAGATGATGATTGGGGAACCTTAGACTTCACACCAGCATTTTGTAGCAAGGAAAAGACCTTTGACTTTGAGAATAAAACCACTCTATATAGCGAATGTGTGGATATTGATTGGTCCTCCTTAAATTTCAATCCCCTTCCACCTAGAGGAGCATCTTATTTTATCGATACATCAAATATTCCTAATGATCAAAGTTTTTCAAAAGAAACTTTTGGTTTCAAACCCCAATCACTCTATACATTCTCCTCCCACTTTCTCCTCACAACAAGAGTCTATTTTTTTCTTAGCTTCCTAAGGCCAACTTAATTACTCTTCCTTTGAAAAACAAGCGAAAAAATAATAAACAAAAACAAGAAAATTCTTCCATTTGTATGTTTGATTGAATTCAAGGCCATAAGACTTGTGAATGTTATTATTTAAAGTGTAAAATTCAAGAATTCATTGATTGTATTATGATTCAAATGACTTGAAACAATCAATGACATATTGTTCATTGGTGCAGGAGCACCCAGGCTAGCCTCCAATGTCTATGTCATTTTGGCTTGTATTTGACATTAGCCAAGTCATAATTGTGAGAGAGTTGTGTGCTTGATTTTGACCTTAGAAGGTCTTTGCAATGTGGACTAGGTGAGTTAGTGTTAGAACTAAGGTCACCCAAATTGTCATTGTTAGTGGTATTTGATAGTTTAGCTTTAGAGGCTTAATGTTAGGCTTTGAGTTATTAATGTGTTCCAAACACTTGAGAAATGTAAGAAATATGCCTTGAGGCCTTAAGTGAAGTTGTTTCATCGAGTTATAGGGGTTAGAGGTCCTATAAATTAGGAAGGTGTCATGAAAGCAAAGATGCCAAATGTTGCTCAAAAGTTATCATGACAACATTTGCAATAATGGCAAATGTTGCATGCAACTCGGTAACATTGGATCCCCTAAAAGATAGGAGTGGGAGATTAATGAAAAAGGCCTAAAAACATGGATAATGGGATCTAAGATGAATGAAGGCTCTAATTTCAAAGTGGATGACATTGTAACAAGATTTTGAATAATGAATATAGCTCTGCAACTCAGTTTTGAGAGCAACCCAAGCTTTTCAGTGTGACAGTACTATTATATGGATTGAATGCCTTAATTTAGTTTTTGGTTTGTGTTCATAGGATATTTATAAGACTTTTTAATTTATCAAGCAAGTTGATTTAAGTTGATTCGGTGCTCTGAATAAATTGTTTATAGTTTAGAGAGTTCATTGGTCCTGTCCTGACCAGTTTGTCTTTTCATGGCTCCCCCATGAAATATAACCATGGGATCTTCTTGAGGGTAGATGAATGTTTTAGGGGAGCCATTGGTCTATACATATCTAGAGTTAGGAGTCATGGGGATTCGAGCTGCTATTTTTAAGACCAAGCCCTACGTGAGAAGACAGTGCCCGATTAGAGGTTCGGATGTGAATATTTGAGTATTTCATGTGGGGAAGGAAAGTAAAGTATGGGGAAAGTATAGATCTAGGTGTGATATGATCCAATCATTTCATTTTAGGATATTTTTCAGCTCACCAATCCATTTGGTCAAGGTTTGATCAAGAAATCAGTAAAGTCCTACTAATTAGACCTAGATAATATGAACCATGTGTACGGAGGAGCTAGGAGTCTAAAAATTTAAAAATCCTTTATAAAGTCCAAAAGGGTATCTGATTGTGGGATTCTATTTTCAATTTGTCTGGAAAGTTTTGGCAATAATTGGAAAAAGGTCTCTGCAAAAGGCTACAAGGAACTAGGCCTCTTAAAGAATAAATCTTTAATCCGATTAAAAAGGGCTAGAAGATCCTTCTAAATGGATCCAAATGGAAGCATATGGAATGTTTCCAATATTTTTGGCACCCTTTCAATGAAATTGAATGTTTGTGTGGAGTTGGCACTTAGATTCTTCTAAGTGTAGGAGAAGAAGTGAAGTAACTAAAAGGGTGTTAGTCCTTCAAGGTGAATCACAAGGAGTGAGACTCTTGGAAGAGTTGGATTAGGTATTAGTTAATCATCTAAGCCTAATGAGGACCTAGAGGAGATTAGGATCCTTGGAGAAGACAAAGAAAGCCTTCCTAGAAAAGTGTGCAAGCAAACCTAGAAGCACTCACACCATTCATGATCATGCTAATTAATATATCTACATCCCTATTATGTTTCTCCTCCCTATGAAACATTGTTATCATACTTTGCAAGTAACATAATAGTCATTTTCCTTGTCTCCTCACTTGGGGGCCAAGTGACTTATTTCACTCTCTTATCCATCTTAAAGGATCAATTTGTTCTCTTTGTTGACTTGTTTCTTTTTATACAATGACATCCTTTCTTGCATGCATTTTTTGTTTTACATAAGGATATTCTCTTTTTTAGGAGATTGATGTCCCGAGTTGCAACCTTGTGCTTGAATTTTAAATCACATGTCTATGATAAATAGAAACCTCTTAAGGAGCCTAATGTGTCCTTACTCTTATTTCTATTCTCATTCAATGCATCTAATATCCCTTATGGAGTTGTATCTTTCATAGTGTCATGTCCTTTATTGCAAAAATTTGATGTTTTACACAAGGATCTTCTCTTTTTTAGAAGATTTGCATCCCGAGTTGCAACCTTATGTTTTCTTGAAAGCACATGTTTATTATAAAATATCTAACACATACAGAGTACATTGGACTTCTTTATATCTCTCCTTCAAAGGATCCATTATCTCTTTGGGGTTCATCTCTTTTATACTATGTCGTCCTTCCATGTATGGACTTTCTTGTTCATGGATATTTCTCCTTCATGAGATTAGTATCCTCCTACAATACTTGGAAGTGTATATATTGTATGATTGGGTTGATCACTAAGTATACATAAGGTGACATTCTTTTGTCTCTCATTTTCTTTCTTGGAGTTGTTATCATTCTATGATAGTGCATTCTTTTGGCATGAGCTCTTTGTTTCACGTAAGATACTAACATATTTTATTTACAACTTGTTGCATGTCTTAAAAAGGGCATGTTTATCATTTAGTGATCATATTATTTTCCTTACTTGGTGATTTTCTTTCTTTGCATATTTTTTGTAGCTTAATTTTGTCTGATTTATATTACATGTGTAGCTTATTTTACTTGGAATTGTATATCCTAGGGATATCATTAAGGGTGTATTATATTCTATATTGCCTTCATACTTGGGGGAAATATTGTTTGTACATTCTCTCTCTTTTTCTAAGGATATAATTTACTCAGTATAGTAGAATTTGTTTATCCTGTGACATTCTTTTCTTGTAAAGAATTGATTATTTTGATTCGGGATTCTCTCTTATACAAGAGGTGGGATACCTCTTCTTTATTTTCAAAACCATGTTCTTTATAAACATATGTTCTTACTCTGTGATTCAAAGTTTTCTATCCTTCATCAATAATCTCTATTTCACCTAGCGATAGGGGGCTAAATGGGAGCATTCTTGTTCACCCGCTCCTCTTCATTCTGAAGATTTTATTTTTATTCAAGAACTCTTCTTGAGGGTAGATGTCTTTCTAACAATATATATTCCTTTCAAGGGTCTCTTCCCATAAGCAAAATATACTTTCACGATTATCTATTTTTCTTAGCTCACCTATGTTAGAATAACTGAGAGAGGGGGTGAATTAGTTAGAATCAGTTTCCTCACAAATTATCCTACAGTCCCAAATTTCTCCAGATGTATACCAAAACAAATTCAATCATATAAAAATCAGCTCAGTGAAAATGTATTCTGTAAACTTAAACTTTCATCAATAATGTTTACCGAGTGTCAGTAAATTAATACTACGATTACCGGTCTAGGTCAATAAAATAAAGTTTAAAGTAAAATAACAATCCACAACATTAATACACATTGACACATAGATTTTTAATGTGGAAACCCTGCTAAGGGAAAAATCACCTGGGACCAGTAACCCAAAATATTTTCACTCTTCTGAAGTGAGCTTGGTAAAGAGCCAACCCTGTTAGAGGTTACAATGCACACTATTAAATGTGACCTTGTTAGAAGATTTCAAACTAATAGTTCTCTTTTGACCATGCATTTCAACAAGAAAACAATCAACATTCTCTGAATGTTATTATAAGCTCTCATTTGTAGATATTGAGATCTATTCTAAGTACATAATACCTTTGATCAATTTTTTCTTCTTCAGTTCATCTCATACTTCATACTTGTTCTGCTCGGTAATCCTCTTTCCTCTGTTTACTCGACGATGTCTGCAGAAAATGCTTGGTTATGTCTTTAACTAGTTTGATCAGTCATGCATAAAATTCGCATGTAGGCATCAGGTGCTTGTGATGTTTTTTATTCAAAATGATTCTCTTATCTCTTATATAGACATCATGTATCATTTAATTTTCACCCTTCAGATCTTGTCGCTTAATATCCATTATTTATTTTCCTGCTTGATCCTTCCTCATCCGTTGTGTTAAAAACACATTTCAATCTCTCTCGTCCGATCTTCATTGAATTTTCATAACCATTTGATCAAATAAAAAACTTTATCTTTTACCTAGAAATCATTATTTTCCAGCTCATCATCCAATTCAGCCTCAATTAGAATTAATTACTCGGTCTTAGTATTAACCGTGTTGTGTCAGCAATCCCTTGCTCAGTTTTCACTGTGCTCGGTATACATTGCATTTTACTTGGTTATTATTGTCTCTCGGTGTATAAATAACTCTTCATTTACCAACCACATAAACATTGTTTTTTCTAGATATTTAATACATAAAAATATTTTCTACCATAATAATACTCAAATAAGTTGACATCAATGACAATACACTAACTGATAATGGTTATAATCACTTCTGCAACTCAGTTGAATATCAACAAATGACTTCAAACACATAATCAGTTGTAGTTCATCAACCTAAGTCATCACTCTTGGATAAGTTTATGACATATATTGTTGTCTAAGGATATCTCCTTGTTGATGGAAGTAGGTATTCTTTTTTCACTTTCCTTATGATGGCATCTATATTGCCACCATAAGGAGATGGGCATATGGACGTCCCTCTTTGTATCTCATGCCTGATCTCCTTTTAGATCCTTGTGGAAGACAATGATTTTCCACATGCCTGATATCCTTTCTGATCCTTGTAGAAGATGATGCTTTTTCACATGCTTGAACTTTCCTTTTGATCCATGTAGAAGACAATTGTTTTCCACATTCCTGATCTATCCTTTTGATCCATGTGGAAGAAAATTCTTTTCCACATGCTTGATCTCCTTGTCATTTTTTATCCTTGTAGAAGATGATGATTTTCCACATGCCTTATCTTTCCTTTTGATCCATGTGGAAGATAATGATTTTCCACATGCCTAATCTTTTCTTTTGATCCATGTGGAAGATAATGCTTTTCCACATGCCTTATCACCTTTTCTTGATCCATATGGAAGACAATGCTTTTCCACATGCCTTATCACCTTTTATTGATCCATGTGGAATAAAATGCTTTTCCACATGCCTAATCTCTCTTCTAAGCCATGCCTATTCTCTCTTCTAAGAAACTTTGTGCACATGCCTTATGAAGGTGGAATTGACTTTCAATTTCCCTTCTTTTTTTTATGAATCACCTAGCACTAAATAGCTAGCCTGCTAGCTTATGGGTCTCTCTCTCTCTCTCTCTCTCTCTCATGATGTCTCTCTTCTCTTGGTTCTTGATTTGATAAGGACTTAAGTTACCAAAGGGCTTGATGTTTTCTTATTCCTTAGCCTTGATGAGATTATGCCTTTGCATCAGATCTACCTTACCATGAGCATGAGTTTGTCTCATCCTCTCGCTAAAGTGGGGGATAAATGTATCATCCTAAAAAGTTAGCACCCATAATTGGATGTCTTTTAGGACCTATTGACCCCATTTTTGTGATTTTGAGATCTGACTGTCGGTTATGCTTGTTTGTCCCCTTTTCCTCACTTTTTTTCACATCCCCTGATGGGTCTCCACCCTACCCAAGGCACTTTTACCTAGGGGTAAGGTCGACATTTAACTTCACCCTAGGGGTGAGCTCAAACTTTGACTTCACCCCCTATGGGTCTCCCTTTTTTAGGCCCGAAGCCTGATGTCAGGACCCTTCTCCTATGTCTTTTTCATTTCTTTTTTTGGGTCAGCCTACCCACTTTTGGATCTTAAGATGAGTATAAAAGGATGCCCTATCCCCTCATTTTGCAATACATAAGAACATACATGAAGAAATTGTTCCAATATTATGAAAGCATAAGAATTCAATAATTAAAGCATTCAAGTGGTTAAGGAAAGGCATGCATCCAAGGTCTCCAATTATCCTTCACAAATCCATTCAAGCAAGTCAATCTCCTTCCTTTGATGCAATATTTCTCTCCCATGATGGCCAAGTAGAGTGATTCTCAAGTGGTGCAAGGAGGTTCATTCAATTCTACTTTAAGTGGCATAAATTCATTCATGATCTAGAGATGGTGATTATGGATCTCATACATTGGTGAGGAAATCCTTGATCTTCCTACATCTCCATTCCAAGTTCAAATGCAAGCATCTTCATGAATTGGTGTGATTGCTAGAGTCACTTAAGAGGGTTTTACACAAGGTGAATCAAACATTTACCTTCCTTTAAGTTTCATATTTTCATTTACTTATCAATTTCAAGGTTAAATCCTAAACCAGGGTTTGACCTAGGCAAGCCCCTTCCCACAAAAAATTTCCCATTTTATGTGTGTAGGAATAGGTTTCAGGATTTGTGAAATTGGATTCGGGCATTTTTGGGGTTATCTCAGAGACGGAAATCATAAAGTACACAATTGCAAATAGAGGGGTGTAGTCAAAGCTTGACTTGTACCTAAAAAGTCTACTTGTTCCTTAGAGCCTTAGAAATTTACAGTCGAGAGTTATAGGTGCCAGGATCCCAAATCCAGAATGGTTTCAATCAGTGACATCTCTGTGACCGAGAATTACAGTTTCAAGGCATGTAAACTCCTAATTCATTCCAAGGTGCGCAAATCTTTCCCTAATATTGCATTTACTTTCAGATCTATCATTGCATCAACCATCCTTAATTACTTTTCAGGTTTGTATTTGTTCATTAATCAAATATTCAAATTGATTAATCTCTTAATAGTGGAAATAGATCTTATCCTCCTCCCTTTGCATCTAGGTTTTTCATTGGCACCTTTCATCTTGGGTTGTGATAATTAAGCTTGGATACAAAGAGGCTAGGTTTTTTTATTTCCCAATCGTATAGATCTCAAGATTTTGGTGAGTGATATCTACCTTAGCATTGCTCACCATTTTATTCTATAGAGAAACATATCAGAGAAGCCACCAAAAAGGATTTATTGTCAGTCACGAAAATATATGAAGCAAACATAATGGACTAAACCAAATGCCAAAACTCAATAACTATTGAATTTGATTAAATTAAATTCCATAAATAAGTAGAAAAATACAAAAATCCATCCATGTCACATATCTATCCAATATAAAAATAAGAATGCATGACAATAATGGGTTGTGGAAAAAAATTGCTTTTGTTCACAAATTTAAAGTCAATTAGAAAATAAAATAAAGGGCCCTCCACATCCAATAGTCCTCTTGCTTCCAACCATAGAAATAAAAAATGTAAAGACAAAGAAAAATTAATTAATAATAAGTACATCATCAACAACAGTTTGTTCTTCTGCTAGACAAATTTTCTCTCCTCTTTCATTCCCTACCTCATCCTTTTACCCTTATGCTTGTAGTTTTTCCATGTATGCTATGTACCTTGATACGATAAGAGACAATTGTTCTGCACTTTGACTAGTGGTCATACTAGACCTCATCCTCCTTTTACCAATATTGTGTGTGTCTCCATCTCCGCTCCCACGTATATGATCAAGATCACTTTTCAAAGAATTAAGGTGGGATATGATGCTGGTAGATATTGTTGGAAAGATTGCTACAATGTAGACAATTGTTATTTTTTCATTGATGTCAAACCTTAACTGGTGAGACTATTGTTGTATGTTTGAGTACCATACCTATTGATTGATGAAGATTTGAAGAATAGGATAAAAAGAAGACTGAGGAAATGGTTGAGTTATGAGTATACACTAGAGTACTTGATCATTTGGCACTTTGGAAAAGTGATATGTTGTTTATCTTTCACTGATAGTTCACTGGAAGGTCAATGCCGAGCAAAGAAAAGTTAATGCCGAGCAAAGTGAAAGGTGATTCTGAGAAAAGAAAAGATGATGTTGAGTGACAGTGAAATGTCAAGAGGAGACAGAGGAAGCCGAGCAGTAGTATTTTAGTAATTGATGAGATTTGAGATCTCTGGCCAGCATAGTTGATTTTATTGGGATATGCATTGTTAATTAAGATTGGTCCACACTCATTTAATGCATGGGAAACCATTATTAGCACATGGATTCAATTTTTAATTAATGACTATATTTGTGAAGTAAATTAAATGTAACGATGGAAAGATCCATTGGATCTGACCTAACCTAAGATCCACGATCTTGATTAAGCGGAAAAAGATCTATCTGACCTAGATGAGGAGGTATAATATAACCTGCTGAGGTTATTGTCATTATATCCAAGTGTAAGGAGAAGTTCAATGAAAGAGTATTGCATGGTTAATTGACTGATTGGTAAGACCTAGAAGAGAAGGCTGACAAGAGAAGTAGAGAGAGATTGCTTAACGGATTTCCAAGAAGATCTAAAGTTTGAGATGAAAATGGAGGCCACTCATTGAATTAGAATTAGAGCTGAAATTGGCTATGGATTTGCAACATAAGTTATGTATCAAATCATACCTGTTGATTACTTTCTAACCATTGTATCAGTTCAAATCCTTTAACTAGGTTGACCTAATAGTCATTGTATAAATCCTTTGAACAAGGTGACATTTAGATTGGAATGTTCTAAGTTCTCTAACAAGGCCACTCCTGACAGGGTGATTAAATCCTTTAACCAGGTCACATTTGATAGTGTGTTTTGTAACCTTTAACAAGGTTGGCTCCTAACAGGGCATCACTTCAGAAGAGTGAAATTTTGGTAGCATGTTACTGGTGTTTTTTCCCATATTGGGTTTCCATGTTAAATCATGGTGTCAAAATGTGTGAATTTTTATGTTGTGTTTTACTGTTAAGTTTCTGTAAGCTTATTTCATTAGTACAGTAAACTACACACTTTTGTTGTTTATTGTTGCCGAGCAGATCTGAGTTGTTGTAGTGGTATAAAGTTTTATATGGGCACATCTGGACTTGAGGATAACTGATTCACCCCCCCTCTTAGTTATTCTAAATTCATTCTAACAATTGGTATTAGAGCTTTGTTCTCTTGAAAAAGTTTGAAGGTACTTGGAGATAAAGATCAAGATGTATAAAAGGGATGGACCAAAGATTAACAAGGACAACTTTCCTACATGGAAAAGTTTTATGAAACTTCACTTGGATGGTATTGGTGATTCTGGTAAATGACATATTGAAACATAATATGTATCCCCTACTGGAACTCTGAATGTTGCATAATTAAGAGAAAAGCATGAACATAATCAAGCAATGTTGGAACTTTCATCATCCCTGAACTATCATGAATTTGAGGACATCAAGGACTGTACAAGTGCAAAGTAGATGTAGGATGCTCTTCAAACCATCTATGGAGGTGATACGAATGTACTAAGAGCCAAATCTGAAAGCTTGAGAGGTAAGTTTGATGATTTAAAAATGCAAGAAGGAGAAAATATAGTGCAATATTATGATAGGATACAGGAAGTTGTAAATTCTATTAGAGGAGCTAAGGGAACCATTGATGATGAAACTATCATGAGCAAGGTACTGAGAACACTTCTTCCTATTTATTCTATTAGAGTATCTCCAATTCAAGAACTAAGATGTACTCCTAACAACAATTTGACTCTGGAAAGTTTGGTAGGCAGACTTACTGCATTTGAGATGTCAAATTTTGACAACTATACTCCACAAATTGTTGAATCTGCATTCAAGTCACATATGGTCATTAGAAAATCAAGGAAATGAAATAAATGTGTGAGCAATGATAGTGACACTTCAGATAATGATATAGAAGAGCTTGAGGCACTTATGGAAAGGAGACTAGCTAGAGGAAAAGGAAAATTCAGAGGTAAACTTTCTATTATTTGTTTTTCTTGTAACAAAGTTGGTCATATTGCTGCTAGATGTACTGATAAGAATGAGAAAGATGAAAGAAGAGACAACAAGTACAAAGACAAAAAGGATGACTGAGACTACATAAAGTACAAGGATTACAAAGACAAAGGTAAGAAATCTTGCTATATAGATGAAGAAGCTTCTGACAGTGAATTTGATAAATTTGATGAAAATAATATAGAAGTTGTGTATGTTGCAATGAAAGATGATTCTGATGATGATAATAAAACTACACTAATTTCTTATATGAGTAAAGGTGATCATTGGATTATTGATAGTGGTTTTTCACATCACATGACTGGTGATAAGGACAAATTTGAAACCTTAGATCAATGTAAAGGTGGATATGTTAAGTTTGGTAATGATACACCTTGTAGAGTTAAAGGGAAAGGATCAATTCAACTGACTGACAAGACTAAATGTGATGATGTGTATTGAGTTGATGATCTTAAGTATAAATTTTTGAGTGTTTCATAGCTGAACACTTCTGGTTACATAGTTGAATTCCATCACATGAAAGAAAAGATCTATGATGCCGATGGAGAATTAGTTGGAGGTGGTGAGAAAACAAAAGGTAATTTATTCTATCTGGATTTAGCTAAAGAGACATGCTTGTTTGCACAATATAATGATGTTTGGTTATGGAATAACAGGCTATGTCATGTTAACTTTGATAAATTGGTAAGCATAAGTAAATTGAAAAAGGTTAGAGGGATGCCTAAGTTAAAGAAACTTGAGAATACAATGTGTAAGCAATGTCAATTGGGCAAAATGACTAAATCTAGTTTTAAGAGAAAAACTCATACTTATGAGAATATTTTGGAACTGGTTCATACTGACCTTTGTGGACCTATTGGTGAGAAAAATTACTGTGGTGACAAATATTTTATTCTAATTGTAGATGACTACTCTAGGATGATGACTGTTATGTTTCTTAAAGAAAAATCTAACGCATTCTAGTTATTTAAGTGGTACTTGGAAAAAGTTGAAAAGGAAATAGGTAAGAGTCTAAAATGTCTAAGATCAATGTCTGAGATCTGACAGAGGAGGTGAGTTCATTTCTAATGAGTTTAATAGGTTCTACAATGACCAAGGGATAAAAAGATAGATGTTCACACCTAGGACACCACCACAGAATAGTATAGCTGAAAGAAGAAATCAATCTATCAAGGATTGTGCCAGAACATTAATGATGGAGAAAAATGTTGCACATAAATATTGGAGAGAAGCTATAAGTACAACAATTTATACCTTGAACAGAGTACAAATCAAGAAAGGTACAAATACTAGACCTTATGAGCTATGGTATGGATATGCACCTGCTGTAAATTATTTTAAAGTATTTGGGAGTAGATGTTTTATACTAAAGGATAATAGAAATGGTAAAATTGATGCTAAAGGAGAATAAGGCATCTTTCTTGGATATTCTACTAAGAGTAAGGCATACAAGTGCTTAAATTCTAACACTAACAAAATTGTGGAAATTGCAAATGTTAGAATTGATGAATATGCAGAGAGAAATGAAGCTGAAAGCATGATTGAGCCTGAGAGTTACAGATCATTCACTCATCTTGAAGAGGAGGATTCTAATGAAGCTAAAAATGGTGTTGTCGAGCAACAGTCCACACCTACCGAGACACAGAACAAAATTTCTAAGCAATAGGAGGTGACTGCCGAGCTATCTGATGGAGATGTCAGGTCATAGTGTCAACCTGAACTGAACATGAATGATCAAACTAAAGCTGAGAAAGAGCCTACTTTGGAAAAATATGTGAGAAGGCATCATAAACCTGATCAAATCATAGGAGCAAAGGATTTTTCAGTTATGACAAGAATCAAATTAAGAGAAGACACATGTTTGCTATGTGATTTTGAGCCTAAGATAGTAAAAGATGCTTTAGATAATGAAGATTGGATTCAAGCCATGAATGAAGAGATAGACCAGATTGAAAAGAACAAGACATGGACACTATTACCGAGGCTTGACAAAAAAAATGTAATTGGTACTAAGTGGGTATTCAGAAACAAGCTGAATGAACATGGAGAGACCTAACAAGGAATAAAGCAAGGTTGGTATGCAAAGGTTATGCACAAGAGGTAGGAATTAACTATGGAGAGACATTTTCCCTAGTGGCAAGACTGGAAGGTTTAAGAACTCTACTTGCATATGCAGCCTACAAAGGATTTAAAGTTTATCAAATGGATGTGAAGTCAACATTTCTAAATGGGATATTAGATGAAGAAGTATATATTTAACAAGCTGGTGGATTTTTTGACCCAAGAAAGAGGAACATGGTTTGTAGATTGCATAAGGCATTATATAGACTGAAACAAGCACCCAGAGCATGGTATGAAAGATTGCACAATTATCTGATAAAGATTGGATTTGCAAGAACAAATGACAATAGAATTCTGTATTTGAAGACAACACAAGGTAAAGGAATTTTATTGGCTGAATTTTTTGTTGATGACATCATATTCAGTGGACAGGATATGATATGCAAAGCATTTGCAAAAGAAATGCAAACTAAATTTGAAATGTCTATGTTTGGTGAGATAATTTTTTTTGTTGGTTTACAAATACATCAAATGAAGAACGATATCTATATCACTCAATCAAAATATGTCAAGGAGATACTGAAAATTTTTGGTATGGAAGATTCAAAACCACTGACCACCCCCATGGCTACTAGACAGAAGTTGACAAAGAATGATGATATAAAAGATGTAAATCAAACACTGTATAGATCAATTATTGGTAAGCTACAATATGTTATACACAGTAGACCTGATATTGCATTAGCAGTTGGAATTGTTGCTAGATTTTCTGCTAATCCAAAAGAGACACATATAATGGCAGTGAAAAGAATTCTGAGATATTTGAAAGGTACATAACATTATGGCCTTTATTACAAAAGGAATGACAAGTTTGAACTCAGAGTCTATACTAATTCTTACTAGGCTTATAATGTGGATGATAGAAAAATAACCACATGAGGAGCATTTCTTTTGGGGAAAAGATTAGTTTCCTGGACAAGCAAGAAATAGAATTGCACCTCACAATCTACAATTGAAGTCGAGTATGTGGCAGCAACAGTTAATTGTTCAAATATTGTGATACTACTGAAAGGTATGAAGGAGGAGATCACAGAACCAATTGTCATATATTGTGATAACATGAGTGCCATTAATATTTCTAAAAATCCTATAATGCACTCTAAGACAAAAAATATAGCTATCAAGTATCATTACTTGAGGGAGCTAGTTCAAGACAAGGAAGTGAGACTAGAATATGTACATACTAAGGAATAGTTGGCAGACATATTTACAAAATCATTACTTAAGGATGCTCATGATTATCTAAGAGGTAAATTGGGGGTGATTCCCCTAGCAGGGGCTAAATAGTTCTAAATGGTACTGTTGCATCAAATGTTTTAATCAGAACACTTGACACATTGATGCACAATGAGTCACATTTTTAGGATGCTGCCTAAAAACTGTGAAGTGGAAGAAAATAACAGAAAAGAAGATCAGTCAGAAACAAAGATGACAGGAAAAACATGATACAAAGATTGGAACAAGATGAATTTGCATAATAAAGATGTCAACATCTTTGGCATTGTTGTTAAAGAAGAAGATTATTTCTAAAACAAATTATTGACAAAAATAGATACAAGGGAGATATTACTGAAAGAGGGAGTTGAACAGACACAGAAAGATATCAGTGTGATAACAGACATAGAGGGAGTAATATTTTACAGAGGAGAATCATAATGAAGCTAAAGACATTAATGAAGATTTGTTCATATCAAGGAACACACACACTTTTTTGGATTGTATGGTAACTTTGGTTGGAAATTATATTTTTACGGTTTAGTGTTGCCATCAATGCCAAAGAGGGAGATTGTTGGAAATATTTCTACAGTGTAGACAATTGTTATTTTGTCATTGATGTCAAATCTTAACTAGTGAGACTATTGTTGTATGTTTGAGTACCATATCTATTGATTGATGAAGATTTGAAGAATAGGATAACAAGAAGACCAAGGAAATGGTTAAGTTATGAGTATACACCAGGGTACTTGATCATTTGGCACTTTGGCAAAGTGATATGTTGTTTATCTTTCACTGATAATTCACTGGAAGGTCAATGTCGAGCAAAGAAAATTCAATGCCGAGAAAAGTGAAAGGTGATGCTGAGCAAAGCAAAGATGATGCCAAGCGACAGTGAAATTCTGAGAGGAGACATAGGAAGCTGAGAAACAATATTTTATTAATTGATGAGATTTGAGATCTCTGGCTGACATAGTTGATTTTATTGGGATATGCATTTTTAATTAAGATTGGTCCACACTCATTTAATGTATGGGAAACCATTATTAGTGCATGGATTTAGTGTTTAATTAATGACTATATTGGAGAAGTAAATTAAATGTAATGATGGAAAGATCCATTGGATCTAACCTAACCTAAGATCTACGATCTTGATTAAGCGACACAATTAAGATCTATTTGACCTAGATGAGGAGGTATACTATAACCTGCTGAGGTTATTTTAATTGTATCCAAGTCTAAGGAGAAGTTGAATGCAAGAGTATTGCATGGTTAATTGACTGATTGGTAAGACCTAGCAGAGAAGGCTAAGCAGATAAGTAGGGAGAGATTTCTTGAAGGATTTCCAAGAAGATCTTAAGTTTGAGATAAAAATGGAGGCCACTCAATGAATTAGCATTAGAGTTGAAATTGGATCTGGATTTGCAAAGTAAGTTGTATGCATCAGATCACACCTTTTGATTACTTTCTAACAATTGTATCAGTTCAAATCCTTTAACTAGGTTGACCTAACAGTCATTGTATAAATCCTTTGAACAAGGTGACATTTAGATTGGAATGTTCTAAGTACTCTAACAAGGCCACTCCTGACAGAGTGATTAAATTCTTTAACCAGGTCACATTTGACAGTGTGTTTTGTAACCTTTAACAGGGTTGGCTCCTAACAGGCCATCACTTCAAAAGAGTGAAGTTTTGGTAGCATGTTACTGGTGGTTTTTCCCATATTGGGTTTCCACATTAAATCATGGTGTCAAAATGTGTGAATGTTTATGTTGTGTTTTACTGTTAAGTTTCTGTAAGCTTATTTCATTAGTATAGTAAACTGCACACTTTTGTTGTTTATTGCTGCTGAGCAGATCTGAGTTGTTGTAGTGGTATAAAGTTTTATATGGGCACATCTAGACCTGAGGATAACTGATTCACCCCCCCTCTTAGTTATTCTAAATTTATTCTAACAGATATTTGGAAGGCTTCACTACTTAAGGTTTCTTTAGGAAAGAAATGTTGAAGAAGATTTGATTGGAATTTTCATTGGACCTCCCTAGTGTTGATAATGTTTTCTTCATCTCCTTGAAATACATCTACATCATGCATTAAATTTGGATTTTAAATTACCCAACTTTGAACATAATTTATCAATGGTCAATTGTATCTCACTCTCCAAATCGGTAAGTAACAAAATTTTCCATTCCACAATGTTTTTCCATAAAATATTTTTTTTTTGAGGTTTCAAATGATTCCTTTTGCAATCATGGCCAATGAATGCATTTTGGACAATTCTTGCAAGTATGCAAAAATAGTTTTTAAACTTTTCCTCTCCTTTGTCTCATTTTGTGCATCAACAGTAAGAGTACTTACCTTTTCTGACAATTTTAGGTATAGTCTCATAGCCTCTTCAATGCACACTAAGCCATCAATAATTAATTTTTTTATTGATTTACCAATTGTTCTCATCACATCTTGGCATCTGATCTCTTTTAATTTATTAAAATCAATGCCTTGAATGACAACTATTGGATTTTGAAGAACTAACTAGTAATCTTGCAAAACAACCTAAATGAAGGAAAGGAAAGCATTTAGATGGCTCTGAAGCTTTAATATTTTTTTTTCCTCCGCTCTTGTCTTGTTACTTAGGACACTCACTGATACTTCAATGTGATATATATCACCTTTTGAAGTTGTGTCGATTCTTCTCACATTAAAATCATGCTCCATCATTTCATGCTATATTTATTTTGTGATAAGATCTAATATTTCTAGGATCCTATGGTCTATAGTTGGATCATCAATCATCATTTGAAGTTCTCCTAGCTTTCCTAGGCTTAGAGGCCCCTTCTAGAAACTTGGCCATAATGTCCATTTCAATATCAACAACAGGAGTATATATTCTCTTCTTTTGGACATTTATTTTCATCTAAGAAGGAGAAGCACTTTTAGAGTACACATTAACATTACCAATAACTGTTATCCAAAATCTAATCATACAACAAAATAGGCACCAAAAGAGAAATTTGCATGTACATGTTACCCAGTTAACACTATCTTATAGGTTTTGATGATTTGCATTCACTTACTACATTTATTATCAG
>MU223273.1:474424-486033 GCA_018584345.1 Thuja plicata
ATAGGAGCCGGCCTAGAATCCAGAGATTCCTCTTCATTCATAGCCTACCCACAGCTAGGAGAGGTTTCCATTGTGAGGATAGAATTGTCGTGTAGCCCTAATGCCTGAGTTAGGGTGACAAATCTAAACCTGAACAGTAACACTATTTGATTGCACAATGATAGAATCTATAGGTGTTGTATCACAAAGAAGACATAGATCATAAGCATCAAAAAATTTATTTGGAATGTTATCTCCATCAATTTGATTGAAAATAAGGGCCTCACTATCGAAATAGGTTGCATCATCATTCACCAAATTTTGGGTTAGTAGAAAACCAGAGGCTCTACCTCTTTGATCAATGTCTGTTCTTGATGGTGTTTGTGTGTCTTCTTCACAAGTAACCTTAAAATTAGTACGATTCTCAGGTTGGTCTTCATTGCCCCCTAAATGTGATATTTTTCTTTGAACGGGTTATCCCAAAGTCATTAGGGGTTTTGAGATATTAGTCCCCCTAGAGTTGCCTTGTTTATTAGTTGCAGCATTATGAGAAAGATGAGATAAAATTCTGATTTGTTTTCATTTCAATCCATTTATTTATTCTTTATTTAATACATAAAGTCCTATTTTTGATGTTTATATTCCAATCACAAAAAAATTAAACTGTGGTGAAGGACCTGCGCTAACATTAGGTTTACATTCTTTAGACAATTTTGTATCATCATCATCAAGAAAGTTTTAGGGGATAAAAAATTGTAGATGGAAAATCTTAATTTAATCCATTCTTAACCTCATTAGGTCTCTTTTGTGCACTTCTATTTGATCTTTACAATCCTCCCAATAATATTTCACGTGCAATCGATGCTGATATAGACTTTGTCCATAACAACAAGTTTTAAAATAACCTTTGTTGACAAAATTTGTTCTAGAAAACCATGATTTGAATTAAAGTTTTGCCAAAATATTTTCTACGCTTTTAGCACCATCATTATGCTTACATGTAAATTGTGCAAGAGAAATGGGAAAGGAGAATCCTTTCTTTTTCATCTCAATATATTTCACATTAATCTTTTCCATATGACGATAAATTTCCAGGAATACAAAATAATTTGATGCACATCTGGGCAATTTTCAATAGGGCATGTACATAACCCCTAATCCTCAGATAAGTAAAGCTATCAAATTGGATAAAATAACTGTCATAATCCTTTATAGTAGTAGCAACTTCTAGAGAAATTATTTTTCCAGACAACCTTCTATATTTTTTATTATAAACTAGAGGAAAGCATCCTTATCAGAGTGGTAATTTTCCAATCCATTATTTTTTTGTAGTTGGGGTAGTATTAATATACTAGTATGTCACTAGGCAATGAATTCACGATTTTCCAACCATGCCACACTCTTTGTACACTAAAAATGATGTAAATGAGTTAAGAGGACATGCGAAATGAACCCAATCATTTGCAAGCATCCAACTAGTCATGAAAATGTTCACATATAATTTCAGCCCAATCTATGTATTTATTTTCATCAGAGATAGCTAAGATAAATTAACACATCCATAAATGAAATATTTTACAATATTTTCTACCAATGGCCATATGTAACAATACAACACCATCGACAAAAATGCTTTCTTTTGAGGGTTGAAGGTAGTTGATATTTGTCTTTCTTTTGTTTTTTCAATCACGTCTTGGTAATACAATTTGGACACCATTCCTTCTTATTGGAGTAAATTTTTCAACCTCTCTATAAATATATTTTGGAATTTTTCCCTTTCAGGAAATTGGAGTATTTGGGAAACAGTTTCTTTGTCAATCTTTACAATGACCAAATTGTCCAATGCTTGGATTTCATGTAAGTTAGAGTCATAATGGTTGGCACAAGACAACACTAACTCGCGACAAGGAATAGCAGGTGGAAGGTTGCTTTCACTAATTTTTTTCCTTATGGGTGACATGGGTTCAATTTTCATTCCCTCAAGAATATCTGTCAGGCTCACACCACCAAAATTTTTATCTATGGTGGCCCTGAGACCATCCTATATACCCGGCTACATTTCCACAATTGTGAAAAAGGGCTCTAAATTTATCAAGTAATGAACATTAAATTCAATAATTCTAGTGGATACCAAGACAGTATGGAAACAAAAGAAAAAAAAAAACAATGATATAGAGTCACGGAGGATAATTTTTTGACTTTTATAGTAACAAACATTCAAATTCACTTATAAAGAAAGAGAGAAAAGCCAAAGCAAATAAACTTAAATCTAACTTGTATTTCTAGTTATCTCATTGAGCTTGTCCTTTCCCATGGAAACATCCAAGACTATATTGACAATTCGATGGAATGGAAATGATTTTAACAAAGAAAGGATATGTTTTAACTAGGTAATATTAAATTTGTTTAAAGTTGGTGGTGAAATTACCATCTCTCTCTTTTGGAAATTGTGCTAATAAAATACCCTATGTTTTGCCACTTAATGATGCATTAATTAATGTAATTACAACCTCCTCAAAATGGGGATGTTTATAAAAGGGATATTCTGATAAAGACATAGAACCCCTCGTTCTGCAACTTCCCAAACATAACAAAAGTAAAAAAAGTAAACTTACAAGATGTGCAACAGTAATTCCACTAACTTTCAAACTCAAAGGATAGTAAAGTTAATGAAGTTCTAACATATCATGATTACCCGAAAATAATTAGCCTTGGATCAAAGAAAGTCAACCAATCACAACATTTGAGAAAACTGAAGTGACATATGGATTATTCACAAATTCTCAAGAAGAAATGAATCCTAAATTCCTCTGATTCACCAACTATAAATTATTTTTTATGGTATTAAGATCTTGAATTAAGAGTTGTTGGATATTGGAAAGGATAAAGAGATTCTAATATTATTTTATTCAATGACTACAACAACTTAGTTTTTACAGAATTGAGAATTGACATCTCTATGATAAACCAATGCCTAATCTTTAGGCAGAGATCCAAAAATGAAACCGTAATATAGATCCTACGAACAAATGAAATCAGTGGATGTTTAAACATCTTAAAATTTAAACAATCTTCAATATTCCAAGGCAAAATGAAGATTGCAAACTTAATATAATACAAAGAGAATACAAACATTCTACCCAAACACAATAACTTTCAGAACACAGAATATCACTATTCAATTTTTTCAAACCCAAAATATTTATAACATTGTCTGCATATTACATACTTAAACAATGTAACAGATATCGACAAAAGGTTGTGAATTTAAAACTACCAAATTAGGAAGGGTGAAACATAACTAATCATTCCAAACATTGAATCGAAACTCAATAGAATACAAATATACTTGAATACACCAAGACATAGAACATACCAACTTTTGCTAAATATTTAAACAATGTGACAAATATCAACCAAAGGTTATCTAAATAGCACTACATTTCAAGGCAATGAGATTTACTACATTCAAAACAAACAAAAAATAGACATTGTATTTCATACAAACAAAATTCACTACCATATATTATATCACATTCAAACACTTGAAACCTAAATTATTCACCATAATACATCAATTCATTTTTGTCCATGTACCATCTTAAATGTCTAAGGGATCCTTCAACAACACTATTTCTAAAATAACTTATATTACATTACTATAAAACTAATAAAGGAAAATCATGCACAACATTTTTCTAAAACCAATAAATGGCTCACCAGAGCCAGTAGTTTGAAATCCCCAACGATGAAACCAAACATTTAAACAAAAAAATAACAAGATCTCATTGATCCCAACAACTCCTCTAGCCCTGCCTTTGGTTTCTCCAATTGGTGCTTCATCCACAACAACCTTCTCAACTCCTCTTGCCAACATATTTTCTCTATATCGCCTGTATCTTGACAGGATCAATGTTATTCCTTTCCCATTGGAGATTGTTATCATGTTAATTCTAACGTTGTATTTCATTAACTCCTGATCGCTCTCTATGATTCTGACTTGCATGTCATTGATTACATTTCTAATGGCCATGAGGTTAGTTTCCAAATTCTCCAAAGTCTCCATTGTATGTTCAGTCACTTGGTCAATAGATGTTTGGCCTTGTATTCTTATCTTGAAATTATGACAAAGATCACTACTCTTACATGGTGTGACTCCATCTTCTTCAAAAAACTCTACCTATAGAGTAGACAAGTTATTCTTTAAATATTCAATGTCCAAGAGCCCTTGTCTTGAATTTGGTTTTATCTTATTTAGTACTTCATTCATTATGGTTACCTTTCATTCTAGCATATCCATCCATGTTGTAGATTCATTCTCATCTTGTTGTTGATTATTCCCTCAATAAGCATAAGGCCAACATCTAACTTTGAAACTTCTCGTATATAATGGAAAATCATTGCCAAATTATTTCTCTCCTTTGTAATAATGTCATCATATTGATCCCATATTTTTATCCCCTCTAAAATTAGATTGCACACTTTAGAGACTCTTCAATACAGAGCATTCCATCTGTTAAAAGTCCAATGACCCACTTATCCACTTCCAGGGCAACAAATTGACACCTTTTCATTTGTTTTAGTTTGTCAACATCCAATCCATCAATGGGGAAGATGATGCTTTCCTTTCTATGTTTATCATTCATGTCCAACATGGACTGAATAAATAAGGTTAAAGACCTCACCTACCTTTTGAACACTAAATTTTTTTGCACCTCAAGTTTAAGGCCTTTTGACAATGCATTCATGCTAAATTTTGCATGTTTGTCAATTCATTCAATAGTGAGTGGACCCATATCTACCTACTCAAGGTAAAGTTAAATTTAGTTACTTCACTTTCATCCTTGTCTCCAATATGATCTATAATTTACAAGAATTTGTGGCCCAAGGTTGGATCAACGATCATTATAGACATCCTTCTTTAATTTTTGGGTTTAGGCGTATCTTGCGATAGCCTTGCCACTGTATCCACCTTTGTATTTGATATTGAGTTGTATCTCTTTTTATTCTCTACAACTTATTTTATCCATAGAGGAGAACTAACAATGGATGTATTAAAAATGTTGGTTATTACATTGGTAAATGGTGCAATTGTTAAAGGAGTGGGAGCACAATCATCAAGAATAGATTGGATACATTACCTCCACCAATTTCCTGAAATATTGAACAATAATTTTCTTGATTAGAACCCCCAATAGTGGATAAATTTTGAGGAGTAGAACAAACAAAAGCACAAGTTTCCTTCTTTTCTTTTCATTTGGAGGAGGTGGGTTTATCTTTCTCACATATAGATTTCACCTTCATATTTTTAGTTAGCTACTCTCCATCTCCTCTAGACTGGGAACTAGTTACTTGCGTAGGAGAAGTCAAAACACCACCACTCCTGAGCGTAGGAGAACTTTGAGATTCATTTTGTTCTCCATTTGAAAATCCTTTCAATGTAGATGAAGCATCGCATTCTTTTGTCCTCTTCTCAAGCCATCTCCTTGTTCTTCCTACCACAAGCAAGGTTCTATTTTCTACATTGAAATTCTCCTCCCTTGACCAATAGAGGTGTGGAATAAATCCCAAAATAATATTTCCATAGATCTCATCAACCATATATGAACCATCGTCAATTACATTCTCAGGAATAGAAAAATGCACTCTAAAGGCTTTGGCTTGAACTAACATTAACCTTATGTAATCTCTCTTCTGCACCTACCTTATATCTTCACAATATTCTTAGTAATCTTCTAATTGGGGATCACTGATTCAATCAGTAGAACTGAATACAGTATAGATCTTAGCTCTTAGATCTGACCACCACTAACAGTCCCTAGTCGTCCTCTGTCAGCTATGCCTCCAGCTCCATCGTCGGCGGCCAATGCTCCTGTGATCCCAAGGGTGGGAATTGCTCCTGCAAAAGTTTTTGCATCCACCATGTCAGTCACTTATTCTCCTAGTCTTAGTCTAACCCTTCCTAGAATGGGGCATCTTGCCCCTAGGTCTCATACCGACCCATCTCCGCCCCCCACTGAGTCCCTCTGTTTCCTTCCCAATTGGCATTTGCCCTTTTAGGCGCAAACGCTGGTTTAGCAAAAAATGTCGATTCATGCACCGGCGTCTCTGACTATTTACCCATAGAATAGCATCATCAAAGATGTAGATCTAGGTCTAGCATCTTCAAAGATGCCAGTTCGGCACCAACGGCTTTGGAGATACCGATCTAGGAATTAGCGTCTATGAAGATGTCGATCCAGGGATTGGCGTCCTCGCAGACGCTGGTTTGAGAACCAGTGTCTCTGGTTTGAAAACTAATTTACCCTCATTAATGGCCTAACTACCCCCCCAAAAGAAATAAATGACTTTCACGCAATTAATGCAAGGTCTAGGATAGTCCACTCACCAGTACCAGTCACTCAGCAGGCCTCTCATGTGTCCTAACGCGCTCTCCAAGCTATCCCTTCATCCTCTCATCTACCATATTTTTCACTCAGAGCTCAAATATTTACTATTCACTATTCACAAATGACCTTCATTTGCCCCCCCGCCCCTCTTATAGCCCCTGTCTTCCCTAAATTTTTTGTATATTTTGTCTTGTTGTACATATTGTCTTGTTGTATAAGCCTCAACACACATAAGCTTCACTGTTAGAATTAATCTTTCCTTGGTTGTTATATTTGCTAGGATAAACCAAGGTATCCTTTATTATTCTTAGATATTCCTCCTTATGAGGAATCCTACACTTGGCTCACACACTTATGACATGTGGCATCTATAGAAATGGGAGTTACAATGTAACTCCCTCCTCACCTCTCTATTAAAGAGATGGTTTTCTTTCTCTCATATTTTTTAGACACAATTCTTCACTTCTTCTTGAATATCATTGTAAGAGCATAGCTCACACACTCTCTCTCTCTCTAGGCATTTTTGCCCATTCATAATATTATCACGGGGGATTTTTTTTGCTTTTCCCCCTTCAAAATCTTGTCTCCTTGCCTAATTGTATTTTGGTGTATGCACTTAGTTCTGCATTATTCATGGTATCACTTCTTAAACCTAACTCTTAGATTAAACAATTTCCTTACTCTTATCTTATTATTTTCTCTAATATGGTATCAAAGCAGGTTGGTTTAATCATTTTTTGAGTTTTTCAGGTTAAGGGGCTACCATATCTTGGTGCACTCCATCATCGGAGACTCTTGAGAGAGTATATTGCTTACTTATATTTTTTGAAAAAAAAAAATCAATTTTTTTCTCCTTTTTATAAGTTATCTTCAAATATCCTTTCCCTATTTATGATTAATTCCTTTAAAAAAATCCAATTGGTTACCTTTCTTTATTATTGTATTTATTACAATCAAAATCTCAGTATTTTTTTTTAAAAAATAATTCAAATTTATATCTTAATTCTCTCATACTATAATATTAAATTTTTTAATATCGCATTTTTTTAAAGTTTAGTTCAAATTTAGGTTCATACGCTTTTTAAAATTATATCATTTAGTTGCTATAAAATTATTTCCTAACCTTTTTCTTTCTCTTATTTTTAATCTAGTTTTTTTATATTTTAATGGTTAAAAAGGTTATTCGTTTTCTAATTTCAGTTCATGCATAGTATATTCTTTTTTTTTTAAAATATTGCAATGATTTTTTTCTAATTTCGTATCCTTGCATGCGTTCTTTATATAGCATATTCTCTGTCTTTTCTTCAGTTTTTAATAAGTTCCTTCTTTCATCTTCTATTCATTGCATATTAGATCTTCAAGTTGATGTTCTTCATCATTTTTATTGCAGTGTATTCTCTTATTTTCTGCAGCTCTCATTGATATTTTCAAATGCAAAATTGTTCTATCTTGGCAGTTAATGTATTCATAATTTTTTTTGCATGTAGAATAGATCTAGCTTTTCGTATATTGTAGCCTCGATAATCTTTCTCTAAAAATTAGAGAGAATATTAGGCTATAATAACCTAAAGGGTAAAATATTAATGGTTTTTCTTTTGTGATTCAGTTTGTTCTCAAAATTTTCTGTTTATGTGTCTCATAGCAGATATAAATTTTAGGGTTTATAAGCTCTCCAAATTTGTTGGCTCTTGAAACTATAATTTGGCTATTTACATATGCGAGTGATTGTTTTATTCATAATTCTTTTGCATTGCCCCTTATCGATATTAGATATTCTATTTTGCTATACATCCAGTCTTGAATTGGTCTAGTTTTGCAAAAAAACTATGAATGGCATGAGTATCTTTCTTTGACAAGGTGCTGCGACGATGACTTATAATTGAGTGCTGGTTAGTGCATTGCATAGTTCTCTGTTTGCAATACAGATCTGTAGTTTTTTTTGTTAGTGTATCTGGTCCACCTTCTCTTCTTTTTTTTTCTCCCCACTGCTGCCTCCATCTTAGTTTCTTTCAGCTGCTAACCTTATAAAAACATTCTGTAGGTGTAAAACTAAGTCCGAGTGGTAGATTGGAAGTATAGCATGTCTGATTTATGTATTCAACAATGTTCAAACTTTGATTAAATGAATCTATAATCTATTTAGTTGATTTGTGTTTTTCCATTTCTTATTTTTGGCTGTCTCAAACCTGCAACGACCTTTTACTTCTCCATGTCCCTCTTTGCTTTGCTTCCAGCACAGAACGGCTCCCTTAAAATCATTATCAAGGGCTGCAGATGGAAATAGGGGTTTGAAATCTCCCTTCTTTGGACTCCCATGAATCCCCTCAGCCGGCTACTCTTCCCCTCATTTCCCACCGCCTTTTGACTCCCTCTATCCTTCCCTTCACTTCTCTGCCAATACCCCTCTGCACTATTCTTAGAACCCCACCCCTCTGCGCTGTTCTTTTCCCTTGCGCTGTTCTTATCCCAACTGCCACCACCACCTATTCTCCCCTACCGACTGCCTTCCCTCTGTCTTTTCCCTTATCCCTCCTCTGTTTCTTTTTTTCCCATCTGCCTTCTCCTACTTCCTTTGACCTCGCCTGCGGAACCCTTCCTCCACCTCCCTCTTCTCCCCTCTACCGACGTCTTCCTCCCACCTTTTCCCTGCCACCACCTCTCTTCTGTCACCTTTTTTGCATTTATTTTTCTGTTTAGCTGCCCACAGATCTGTCCAGTCTGCCATCCCCATGCTTCATCTCCTTCATCTGCCCCTACGCTACCCACTAATTGACTCTTAGTTCACCGTTTGTAGTCTTGTTTTGCCTCCTTGTAGTATCTCCTCTGCTCCGCCTCATCCCATTTTGGGTCAAACTCTCTGAGATTTTGGTTAAGAAAGCCTACATTGTCAACTCGCTGGAGGGCTGCACCATCTCTTCATTCACCCATTTCGGCCTTTATTGTGTTTTTCTTGCTTTAATGAAGAAAATTCAGCAAAATCTGTTTATTTTGAGTGCTATTCTCATTTCCGGAGTGGAGATTTGGCAGGAAAGGAAATCTTTGATTGTTCGAGTTTCCTTTCTCATTTTTTGGAGCAGTTTTTTGATAGAAAATCTTTGTTTGATCGAGCTTCCTGTCTCATTTTCATAGGAGTATCGGCTTTCATTAGTTTTGCTCTCGAAAAAGCCGTCGGCCGCCATTGGGTTGTTTTTTTAGTCTGTCAATCTTTATTTAGTTAAGTTTTAATTAGTTTTAGTTTAATATAATTTCAGTTATATTCGTTTAGTTTAATCTATTTTTAGATTTCATTTTATATTACTATCATTAATTAGATTTAGTTTCTTTTTTATCATTAATCTTAGTCTAAATTAGTCGTTATTTTTTCATTAAGATTTAATTTAAAATTGTTTCCGTTTTAATCTCTTAGTTTATTCCTTTTTTTTCATTTAGTTTTATCTCTAGTTTCATTCTTTAAATAGATTCAGTTTTAAAAATAAAAAAATCTTAGCTTAATCTTTTTTAAAATAGATTTAATTTTAAATCTTATTCTTTTAATATATATTTAGTCATATATATATCGATAGATTTAGTTTAAATAGTTTAGTTTTAAATTTTTTAGTTTTTTTTAATAAAATTTAGTTTAAAATAGATCAGTTTTAATCTTATAGCTTGTTTATTATAGATTCATTTTTTCAATAGTTTTTTTTAATATTATAGTTTTATCACTTTTATCGTTCTTTTTAATTAGTTAAATTAGCTTTCTTTCCTTAAAGTTGTAAGATTATTATTATCTGCTTATCAAATTTAGTGTTCGCTAACTCGTCTATTTTTGCTAGGTTGTGCTTTTCTTAGTTTTTTTTTCCTTCTCCTTGCATGCAAGGGTTCTTGTTGTTATTTGTTAATCTATAAAAGCTTAACCGAGATCCTCTTGCTCTTAGTTTTCTTAGGTTCTGGTTTTCCTCTAGTTGTTGGCTTTCCTTGCATGCCTCATTGGCGTAAGCTTTTATAGCTTTCTGCTATTGCATGCAAGTGTATATTGTCTATTTTAAGTTTCTGCATTCTGTGAATTTTCTCTCTGTTTATCCCTAGTTTAGAACTTTGTTTCTTTCATCATGACTACCCTGATGCCAGAAATTAAGTTAACTAGTACAAATTATCATGCATGGAAAACTCACATGACCTTCATCTTTAGATTTTTCCATATTTTAGTTATTGCTACTGATGCCAGTTCCAAACCAGCAACCATTGCTCCTCAACCTGACCAAACTAATTGGCAGAATAAAAATGAGGAAGCACTTGGCTTAATCGAGATCTCCTTAAATCCTGAATTGTATGTCTTAATTTCTAATTGTATAGAAGCCCATCAGGCTTGGGACATCCTGAAAAGTACCTATGACAGTGCAGATGAGATTCAAAAAATCCAACTTCAAGACCAACTTGAAGACCTTAGGTATACCAACTTCAACTCTATTGATGATTTCTTGCTCAAGTTTGATTCCATTAGAGTTTTACTAACTGGTTTACAAGTTCCTCTTTCTGATTTAAGGATAATCCACATAATTATTCGTAAATGTTTGCCTAGACAGTTTCAACAGTTTATTACAAATATTTACTCTCAGTTAGCTATTCCTTCTTTAGCAACTCAATTAACTTATGTCATTTTTCAAAATATGTTGCGTCAAGAGGAAGCTAAATTAATTCAGTTTTGAAATCTTAAATCTCATGAACATGCATATGTCTCTCAAAGTCACAATAACAATAGATCTTCTAACACTACTCAAACTAACAATCAAAATCATCAAAGATCTAACAGTACTAATAATTCAAATAATAATCGAAATTATCAAAGATCTAACAATACTAACAATTCTAGGGCTTCCAATAACTATAATAATAATAATTATTCAAATAGGCCTCATTGCACCTATTGCGGTAAAGATGGTCATTTAATTCGTAACTATTTTAAAAAACAAAAAGATGATCAACGTAATTATCAAAATTACTCAAATGGCAATGGAAATCAATCTCATTCTTCTTTTACTGTTAGTGTTAATGCTTCTAAACCACTTGAATGGATTATTGATAGTGGTGCATCTCAACATGTTACATCTCATAAGGAAGTCTTTGATTCTTTTCAACCTGATTCTATGAATATTCCTATTTCTTTAGCTGATAATCATTGCTGTCAAGTTGAAGGAACTGGTAATGTTTCTGTTCCAAATGGTAAATTACATGATGTGCTTTATGTTCCTGATTTGAAAG
>MU223273.1:512687-524080 GCA_018584345.1 Thuja plicata
ATCATTGTGTAAAGTGGCTCCATCAGGACCTTCATCCTGTGAATTTGGAATACTTTGAACCATTAAGGCCTGATTTATGACCCCATTCGTGCAAGTACTTTGATTATGCTGCTGGTTACATGGAAAAAACCACTCATAATCCTAAACTACATTGTTCTGAGTGGGTACAAGCTCTTTTGAGGTGCTAGCAACATTGGGGTTGTAAGGTTGATAAGGCCTTGTATTAAGATTAGGTCTTTGGCCCTGGTTTTTCTGATATTGGGATTGATAAGAGGGCTGGTAAGGCCTATATCCTTGACTTTTCTTGCTTTTTATATTCACAATTTCATTACCGAAAGTCTGTAAAATACCCTTAATCTCTTGTAAATCCAGAGACTGAGCTGAGGGGGCATTGCCTTGAGAATTGGGTTGCGTATTGGGTGCTGGTAATGCTGGTGCTGCTGGAATAACAGCTAAGGGGGCTGCTTGCAAAGGTATCATTGACTGAACTACAGGTGCTATTGGAAAGATTGGCATAGGTGGCCTTGGGGAAATTTTTCCAGCTTGGATAAGACTATTTTTCGCTCTAATGGCTATATCATAAGCACCTGGAAGTGTAACACCTCCCATTGATTGTATCATAACTGCTATATCACTATTGAAAGCCCTTAAATAATATAAGAAAGCATGATCAGCAGAAGGTCTTACCGTTTGAGGGATTATTTCCCATGTCTTTTGGAAACGGAAGTTAAAATCTGTCGCTTGCTCATGAGGGGCCCTTTTGATAGTTGACAGTTGCTCTACCAAGGATAGATGGTCGGATTTGTCTTTAAAAAACTTGCAAAGTTCAACACTGATTTGGTCCCAATCAGCAATAGAACCCACCAGTAGCCTTCTAAACCACTGCAAATCCTTTTCTTTGAAAGATGCGGCTAACAACCTGACAACAACATTATCCTTTGTAACATGATGCAGGGCACAAAGATTGGCTATGTATTTTATGTGCTCAATTGGGGTGGTTTAATCTTCACCACTAAAATATGGCAGACTTTTTAATGTAGCAACAAGAATGACATCGTGTTGAGCAAGATTCAAAGGGCTGCCTTGATTGAATGAAACAAAAGGCTGGTTCCGTTGTAGTGCCATTGGAATCTGCAAAACTTGACTTCTTGGGGCAGTAAAAACTGGAACAGTGGTGTGCACTCTTGCTACAGGAGGTGTAGACTTGGCTCTTCTTGTATCAACCAATGTATCTTTGGAATTTTTAGTTACTCTCCCTCTTCTTCTAGGGGGAGATAGCTGCAAATATTCAAAATCTGAAGAATTACTTCTGGTTTGCACTCTTCTCATATGTTGTAATCTACTGGTTCTTCTATTCCAAAGCTCAGAGTTGCCAAGTGTGTAATTCTGAAACCTCTTCAAGGTTGAAAGTATTGCTGTACACACTAACAACAACAAAGATATTGCAAAAGATGACTGATAAAAATTAGTCACTGGTCCCACCGGGCGTGCCAAAACTGTTATCTACCAAAATTGCACCCTATTAAGTTTGCAAGAACTTAACCTTTTGGAGAAACATGGAAACATTCCAAGTTTGTGGGTAAACTATGGCTGGAATGAATCTCCAGGTCCTAGGCCGGCTTCCTATCTGGTAAATCACTCTACTACCTGAAAATGATCCTTTGATAGAGAAAAGGGATAGAAGGAGAACATAAAATAAAAACTATATCCTAAATGGTGATGCACCAGAAGATATCTGAGAAATGCACAAATAACTTGACACATAGTGAACTAGTAACTTAAGCTCTCTTACACAACCCCCGCTAAATCATAATATTTGCATAATCAACTTATAAGAAGGCTAATAACGAAAATCCCTTTAAAGGAGAAAGATTTCTCACAATTTGGGGAAAAATCTGACTTGAGCACAACTTAAAACCTGCAAATAAGCATGAAATACAATAAGGGAAGGCATAAGCTATCTTTCATAGTCAAAGGTGTTACAAATCTATATATTTCTCTGAAATGGGTTACAAAATCTCTTTGTTTCTGTCAAGAACTCATAAAAAGTTACAAAAATAGCAAGCCAAAGGGAAGAAGAACCCCTTAACAATGAGCCTTTAACTCATATTTATGCATTTCGAAGCCAATTGCATTCTGGAAGCAATAACTTCTATATCGGATTTGGCCTGTCCAGCCACTGTTTAAGCCTTAAAAGTCATCCCAAAAATATCAACATAAATACTCCTTTACAGAAGCAGTCTTATTCCTCTAGAAGAGTCACCAAAGTCTCTGAATGGCAATAACTTCTGGATCGGCAGCCCCAAAAAATGCATCCTCTGACCTTTTCAAAGCTGATCTTTTGTCTGTAAAATATCTGACTTGCAGCGTCTGAGAAAATATCTAATATTTCTGTCTCTGAAAAAATCTAATCTTTTCCCTTGTTTACATTATAAATTCTATGAAAATCGCAGACTTGTACATATTTTACCCAGAAATCAGCAGAAACCGGCAAATAGCACCCTTTCCTTCGCTCTGCAAATCATTTTCCAACTTGACTGTCTCATTTTTTCATTCTGCGAGTGAGTGACGAGCCTTCTTTAATCCCCATTTCTTGTCCGTCACCTACTCGCATAGCTTCTATGTTTTTCTTTTGTCCTCTGCGCGAGTGGGCGACGATGTCTCCTTTTTACCTCAGTCGCAAGCTCGCGAGCTGATTTCTGATAGCACTTTCTTTTCGGCGAATGAGCGCCAATGCACTTTACTTTTCATTTAACCTTGCGTCGCACAGTCGCTGGCTGTTGAAATTGACCTTTTTGATTTGGGTGACTGAGAGACATCCCTTTTCTTACTACATATTCTGCTTGGTCGCATACTCGCTCAGCTTTTACTTTAGTCTCCATCCCGTGCGCGAGTGGGTGATGACCTTCATTTTCTACTCGATCACAAACTCGCAGCCTGAAAACCTTACTGCATTATTGACCGCGAGTGCGTGACACTACACCTTTTTCTTTCATTCACTCACTTGCGAGCTGTTTTTCTTTGATCTTTAATGTCTGGCGACTGTGCGATGACTTAATCCCCTAACTCATCGCATACTCGTAGGATATTTTTTCTTTATCTGAGTTGATTGGTGACTACGCAATGACATCCGCCTTGCTCATCATGCACTCGTGAGCCAATCTCCCCTTTTCCTCTTATGACTGGCGACTGAGCAATGACCTTCACTTTCTTGTTAATTGCACACTCGCAGGCCTTTTTCTTTCATTTGAAAATAGCAGTGACTGAGCGACGAGCTGAACAATTCCTTTGGTCGTACGGTCGCAGACCTTTATGACCCTTAAAAACTTCCTGTGCAACCTTATGATGCATCCCCCTTCTCTAACTCGTCGCACACTCGTGAGCCCTCATGACCTTTGAGAAACATTTGTGTGACTGAGCGATGAGCTCCTTTCTTAGCTCGTCGCGCACTCGCGCTGCAAAAGACAAACGGGTTAAAACATGAGCGACTGGGCGACTGCTATGACTCAGCCTCGTTGCGCACTCGCAGGACTTAAAACATTGACATAAAAACTTGAGCGGGTGCGCGACTACTACATTTCAAACATGACTCGCTCAGTCGCGGAGCATTTGATCAACAACATAACTTCTTCGGCGACTGCGTGACATACAAATCTTCAACTCATCGCTGACTTGCAGACTTGAAACCTGTCTTGCGGAAGACATCGCGACTGTGCGATATAAATTTTAGATCATTGAACCCGCTCAGTCGCGCAACTTAAAAGACCTGACAAGGGTAGATTGTGACTGCGCGATGACCATCAATTTGGCAGCTCGTCGCGCAGTCGCACAACTTAAAGACATGACATATAAACTGACGCGATTGATCGATGAGACTAAAAATATAACTCAAAAAGGGATTTTGACCTTTTTTCACGCGGTAAATATAGAATTTAAACAAGGAAAGCCCGGGAAAGAGCTGCCAAGACCTAGGGTTTTCAGGGTTTAAGGGCTTTTTTGCAAATTCGGCTAAGTGTAGACTGGAAAAGCTGAAAACATGACATTGTTGGCATACTGAACAGAGGTAAGATGAATTGGACCTGCCAGAATTGAGAAATTACCTTTATTCAAAACATAACAAATCCACCTGATTGAGCTGGGAAATAAAATGGATAACAGTCGGCTCAAGCGTGTTTACTACAATGTTAATTACATTATTAAAAACATATAACCAAAGGTGCTTAGCCATTACATAGAAAAATAATGCACGCTGATCAAAACACTAGTCAGCTTCGATGCTCTGTCTTCTGGACTACTGGTGTACTGATCTACTTGTAACTTTGTCATACTATTGTTTTGTACTATGCATGTTTGGATGTAGCATGTACATGTGTCATACAACATATATCTAAATGTGCATACACTGAATCGATCTCTCACACGTGCACTGATGTGCTGATCACTAAGTATCTCTGTCTGCCCTGTTTTCCATACTTAGTCATTTTGTCTTTTAAGACAGAAACTAAACATGACTTTGTTGCCATGATGACAACACAAAATGAGTCATGCATGCTCAGGAAGTCAACTTGCCAACACTTGCAAGAATGAAAAGGTGTTAGTGGGTAACCTGTATATGGAGGTTACAAAGGAGATCATTGTTGAAGCTACAAGTATGAGTATGGAGGGGCTGAAATTCTATAGAGATAGGAATATTTTGGATAAAGTTGCAAAGAGGTTCCCTAATACGGAGATAGAAAGAAAGAGGTTGGTTAAGGCGGACACTTCCTACCATAACCTAAAGTGTATATCTCAGCCTTGGAGGTTTTTCTTATATGTTGTTATTAACTATATTATGCTTGATGGTAGATTTACTAGAGCTTATGGCCACCATTTCATGTTGCTTAACCATTTTAAAAATTAAGAGAAAGTTAGTTCCCCTTTCTATCTATTGATCTCTTTGGATTTTACTACTAAAATAATTCAGAAGGAACCTCAAGGGGATCACACCTTGCACTAGGAATTAATGCTTCTGGTGTTCGATCTCCTGAAAACTAAAATGGTGGAAAAACCCTTCCTTAAGGGTAGAGTTAGTGATGAAGATGAGACTGAAGGGGATGAGGATGATGAGCTTAACGATGAAGATACTAAAGATGACGAGGAGGAGATTCCTGAGGTGAAAAAAACTAAAAATATTAAATTTAAGGGGTCTCTTTCTGAGAAAAATCAGGGCAAGAATGTTGTGGAAGATTCTGTAATGGATAAGGATACTGAAGATGATGGCTGTGAGGAAGTATGGGATAATGATGATGACAAAAGGAAAAGAGGGGATTTTAGTGGAAGCAGTAAAAAAACTAAGAATATTAAAAGACCTCATAAGAAGAATATTGTCATTTCTTTGTAGGAGGAAGAAGACTATGAGAAGATGAAGAGAAATGAGGAAAATATTGGTGAGAGGATTGGGGAAGATGAGCATTTGGATGGGGATTTAGGTAATCTAGGTGAGGACCAGAACACGCTGCAGAGGGAGAAGGAAAAATTGCAAGGAGCCAACCAGATTGCAAATGATATTGTGGGAAGAATTAACAAAGATGGTCTTGGGACTAAGGTGATTGCTGACCAGGAGACTGACAAGGATAAAAGTGGGGATAGTGGTGTGAGTAAGGGTAAAAATTGCCTTTTGGATTTTACCTACACCCTGGGAAAGCTGATGGATGATGTTGGCATGGTCAAAGGTCAAATGCATATGGTAGTGTGTGATATCAACCTCCTAAAGAAGATGAGGGTAGGAGAGAAAATGGTTGTTGAACTTGCCTTGAGGAAATGAGGGATGTGGTTAGCAATGCGGATGCTTATCCTACCTTGGTTGATAAGGTTTTTAGTTTGGAAAAAAATCCTGAAAGAGCTTGAGGCCAGGGTTACTAAAGGGGACTTTGAGGGTAGGCTCGTCACTTTTCAAAACATAATGGAGAAATTAAAAGATACTATGAGAAAAATTGGGGAGCAGAGCTTGTGTATCCTCAAAGCCTATATTGGTCATGCCAAGATCCTAGTCGACAAGATAGAGTAGACTAAAGTAGAGAAGGAGGTGAAGAATCTGAAGGAGGCTATGTGACCTGGTAAGCACACTCGGGCAAGCACTAGGAAGATTGAAACAAAAGAAGATAGGGAGCTGGAAAAACTAAAGGATTATGCTAATCAGATGTAGATAATGGTGGTCCAAGATGATGACCTTATGAAATGTATTTAGCTATCTTTTTTTGATGTCCTATATTTATGTTGTGTTGTCCTGATATGTTTCTTTAGATCCAGCCTTTTATATTTTGGTAACTATTGTATGTTTCTTTCATGCTTTTGTTCCTGGGTGTTGTGGCACAAACTCTATTATGCTTTTAATGGTTTATCTTTTAGCTCTTTGTAAAAGGTTTTGGGCCCTTCAAAACCTTTTTTTAATTAATCAAAACATGATGCCCCTGATACCTTGCCAAGAGCACCTACTGAGGAGGAAGATGAACAAGGAGTTCCACAATTGAATATTGATATTGAAGAACCGAGAGCTACCGAGCCTATTTTGGCAAAGTATGTGAGAAGGCACCATCCCCTGAGTAAGATTATTGGAAATAAGGACACTCGAATGATGACCAGAAATAAGGTAAGAGACAATACATGTTTGATATCTACATTTGAGCCTAAGAAAGTTAAGGATGCACTAGATAATGAAGATTGGATGAAAGAAATGAAAGAAGAATATGATAAAATTGAGAAGAACAAGACGTGGACACTATTACCCAGGCCCAAAGACAAAAATTTTATTGGTACTAAATGGATTTTTAGAAACAAACCGAATGAGCATGGAGAATTTATTAGAAATAAAGCTAGATTGGTTTGCAAAGATTATGCACAAGAAGAAGGAATTGAATAAGGCGAGACTTTTGCACCTATCTATAGATTGGATAGAGTTAGGATACTTCTATAATATGATGCTTACAAAGGACTGAAGGTATATCAAATGGATGTTAAGTCTGAATTTCGTAATGGGATACTTGAAGAAGACATATGCATTGAGCAACCTGAAGGATTTATTGAGAACATAAACAAGAACAAGGTATGTAAGTTACATAAAGCTTTATATGGTTTGAAACAAGCACCCTGAGCATGGTATGAGAGATTGAACTCTTATCTAATAAAAATATGATTTCAAAGAATAAGTGATAAAAATAATGTTTACTTTAAATGTGATATTGATAATAAAGTTTTGATTGCTGAAATTTTAGTTGATGATATTATTTTTGGAGGCAATAACACTTTATGTAAAGGATTTGCTGATGAAATAAGAAAAGAGTTTGAGATGTCAATGATTGGAGAGATTAAGTTCTTTCTAGGTCTAAAAATATAAAAAGTTACTCGAGGAATCTATATTAGACAAGCCAAGTATATCAAAGATATTCTCAAAAATTTTGGTATGGAAGATTCCAAACCTATTGGAACACCTATGGTTACTGGATATAAATTATCTAAAGAGGATGAAACACAAGAGGTGAATAATGTGTGTGTTATCTTTTGGTTCTTGAAGCTGCAACTCAACACTTTAATAAGTCATTGTATTAGTGAAAAACAAGGATTAGAAAGCATATCAATCACTAAAATTGACCTATTGCTTCCTATCTAGGAGGAGTGTGAAAAATGCCATAATTGCCCTCAGATTATGCATTTATCAGTGACATATACAACCTAGAATGAAAGGTGTAAATGAAACTTAATCTACATGCTCAAGAAATATGCATTCTAAGCTCTAACAATGAAGATTATAATAATGCATAATAAGAAAGCTAAGACGTAATATAGATATCTAATAATATGAACAACATAACAATGCTTTCAACAATCCAAACTTAGGGGCCCATTTAGCTTAAAACTCATTCTATTTATAGAAGAAATTAGGAGTGAGAGGAGAGATAAGGCTATTAAATGCATGTGTAAGAGCCTTAATGAAGGATGGATTTTATGAGGCATGGTGAGGGTATAAGCATCAATCATACATTTATGAGAGCATTAATGAAGCATGGTGAGGGTGTAAGTCCAAGCTTGAAAAAGTGGACTTTGAGCAAGGGGAGCTTGAGAATGTTGACTTTTGGGAATGAGTTGAATTCCTAATCAAAAGATTTAGAAATGTGACATCATTAGGGAGTTGGTTAAGATGGGATTAAGATTAGAATTAGGCTTAGCATGGGTGAAGAGGTTGGGATTAGTTTGAACCCAGGATTAAGGTGGTTGAGATAGGTTAGGTTAGGGGTTAAAGGGAATATTAATGAAATGAATTATAAATCATATATTCATTCAATAATAGGGGAAATTAATTATTTAAGATTTTGGTTGCTTTTGATAATTAATTAGGACTATAGCCAAAAAAAATTAATTAGGCTAGGGGATTGGCTTTTTGCAAGTGATGAGGTGTAATTAGGATTTTATTTAATTCCTTCCAATTAATTACCTTAGCCATGTTTTTGATTTGATTTGATTGGATTAGCTAAGGCAATTAATGTAATTTAGTTTATTTAAATCACTTACGAGATTAAATTTGATTTAAATGAATTATGCTAATAAATTGAAGAATTGTCTTGACATAATTGGGGGTATGATCACACTTATGAAAAATAGGGTCTATAGTTAGAGCTAACCAAATTAGAGTGGTTACATTTTTCATTCTTTGAATAGATGTGCAAGCAGTGCATTGATTCAAAGAAAGTTTTTTATGTTGACTTAAGAAAGTTTTGAGAATGTTTCTCATGATTAAACAAAATGCCTTATGAGATCAGTCTCGTACTTGATTTGAACTAAACTGATAGAATTGAATTTGAAATTGATCGAACAAAGGTCAATAAGCAAAGATCTTAAAGATACCAATTATGAACTTGGTTGTCATCCAAAAATTGATAATACTAACTCCGATCACGGTCAACTGAAGATCATTATAAAGCTGCCATAAGCTTTAATAAGAATCTAAGAAAAAGTAGACATAGGATATCCATCTTGTGAGAACCGAAGCCTTCAATCGAATAGTCCTGACTTAGTCAAGGAAATTTCATGCCTTTATTTTTTTGATAACAAAGTCATTTTAATGTTGTTTTGAGAAAGAATTCGATTGTTGATAGTGTGATCATGCTCCCTCATGAATGAAATCAAAGGAAATAGAATAAAATCCCTCTGGTGAAATGTTGTATCACTTTCATGGAGCGGTTAGATCAAGAAAGAATGAAATTAGAAGAAGTGAAGAAACGAAGGTGCATTTAGAGAAAACACAACTGTACCAAGTTAATCACATGAAAAAGTGAGGTTTGAGTATGTTAAAATGATGTCTGACCAAGATTTTTGATGAATAATGTGCAATTTGGTGATATAGAACCTGAAAAGCTGATTGGGTAAAGCTGGAAAATCATTTGTGGAACATAGGGAGCAATTTTCTTTTCTCAGTAACTGTCAAAATTTTTTTACTGCACTATGGAGAATAATATTGGTGCATTTGATTTCGTTCTTGATTGATCAGAAAGAGAACAAAGTGAGTTTCAGTTTACTCACTCATTTTCACTTTCCACCTTAGTAATTTAGAGAGCTCTGTAGAGAAGATGGTGGTCCCCATGGAGAAACATCATTTCAAGCTTGGCCATCGACATCAGCATCCAGCTAACTACCCACCTCCGGTAAGCACTTGAAAACCTACCTTATGAAATTTCCAGTTTTCATTTTCATGCATTTCTGTGCAAGTTATATATATTTTAATTCCACATCACATCCCTCTTTTAGCGTTGTGTCCAGTAAATCCCACGTCGCTTCCTATAGTTTCCTAAATTCTTGGGTCACATCTGTTGACGGGATTTTGCTGACCGGGTCCGCCAACAGTCATAAGTTGTCACCAGGTTCCGGGGAAACCTGCCAATTCCGCCTGCAAAGGTTGTCTGAGGAAATAAATCCTCTGGGCCTTCAAGCACCTGGGTGTTGGGTCATGACGGTGCGGGGCTCGGTTGGGAGAGGTGACTGTCTTCGAGGGGGATAGCTGGTTACTTCAACTCATTCTTCTGGAGATTCAGTACAGTAAGGGTTTCCCAGAGCATTCTACACTTAGCAAATAAAATGAAAAAAGATCCTGTAGGGTTAGAAACGTTTATCTAACTACAGTCATGCTGAAATGTCTGGAACATCAACAATACTCTGAAAGACTACACTAAATACCGAAGAAATACACAACCATCAGTTAGCATTTTATCAGTAGTGGAAATAAAGAGGTCGTTAATCTACTTTAACATATCAGAGTGAAGGACATACAGAACATTAAAACATGAAATACCATTAACTTAGAAGTAGGGATGCTAACAACATCATTGCCAGGAATCCTTCCTTCTTCATTAATATTTAATCCAGCAGGCACTGGTGCATGATACAATGGTTGCTCCAGGGGAGCATCTAACTATCAAGAACAGAACAATGGAGCATTAAGCTCTGCAACTTAAACTCATGAATTACTTTGCTATTGAGATGGACAAAAAAATCATCAATTTTGCCGACCCTTGGAAATGGGCCGATCTGCCTATTTATACAACTCTTCGCTAACCCTAACCCTATTTTACATAGTTTAATAAAATACAATATCCGGGGGCCGGTACTACCTGCGCCACCCTACAAAAGACCTGGAGACGGAATAGGTCTGTCATGTTAGAAGAATAAGATAAGAATATACATCGGAAGAATCGGTCTCGAGAAGAGAGCCAGAGAGGTGAAAGAAGAAAGTAGGTCCTTCAAGGACCGAGGCTACATGCCTCATAAATGGGGAATGCGGCGCCCTATCTCCAATGTGCCAGATGTACCCTTGAACGACACCTCGAGAAGATCACCCTGTCAGAAACTAACTGCTGAGCCAATGCCTCTTGATGTGGCCAACTACCTTCTGACAGTCTTTATTAACTGCCTCTGAAAGTGACTGGTCGGCCTCGGGGACTGGGACACAGATCATCTTTAAAGAATACAAAATTTTGGATCTAGAACTCTGGGATCCAGGAACTTATGTCCCCAAAAGAATAAAGAATACTTAATGCTTGAGTTTCCCCGGTTCCCGGAGAACGCTCAAGGCTGCTTATTATCGTTGAAGGCCTGAAGGAGGCGGAAAATACCATCCTCGTCAATCTTTTTTAGGCTGGCCCTTCTGTGCCTGGCCACATCAACTAGTTCCCCCAGGTCCAAAACATTATTTTTGAACTCGTCTGCCATCCTTGCGGCGTCATGGCCTTTAAGCATCATCTCGGTAAGTTTCGTCATTTGGGCCCCATCTATCCCCTCCGGGGATTGATACCGAGATGCCATCATTTCATCAAAATTCCCCAAAACTGACTCCTCGGGGGTATAAGTATCTGTACTATGGGGATCAA
>MU223273.1:524195-540735 GCA_018584345.1 Thuja plicata
AGTGCTGAGCCCTTACGAAATCAAATGATTCCTCACCCAGAATTCTGGATTCAGAAATTATGTCTTCCCCTAGGGTGAGGAGCTCTTCGAGCTCTACCTTCCATGCCTGGTAATTCTCGGCCTCACTCTCCCATTGCTCAATCAGTGCTTCTACCTGGTGAATAACCTGCCGGGCCGTATATAGATCGGGGAGAGTAGACACCAGGAAATGCTGGGTGTTTCCTACCTGTAGAGTGACCCATTCATCTACTACTTGGGCCTTCTTTTTCATTACTCGCAGGGAGTCTATGTCACTCTGCGGTAATTCTTCTGATGTGGAGGTTTCTGGAGGGGCAGCGTTGAGGGGTCGAGCTAGCTCGGTAAGCAACCCCATAAGGTTTGCATTCTTCTCTTTCTCAGCTTTGAGCCTCTGGGTCTCCTTTTCATATCGGACTTCGACTGCCCTTGCTGCCTCCTTTAGCAGGTCTACCTCACCCTGCTTTCCTCTTTTACCCAGGGATACCTCTGCGATATTGTAATCTATGGGGTCAGCGGTCGCTTCATCGGTGTCTGGGGGAGGTGTTTCCACTACTGCAATTGCTTCTCCGCCTGGCCTAGTTCGAAGAGTATGAACTGTCTGGGGTTTCTTTGTTTTTGGCGGGGCCTGAGCTAAGGCCATCATTTTGGCCAGGGAGAGAGGGATCGCCGGAGCAGATTGGGCTTTTCTTTTCCTGTTTTCCACCAGCCATGGAGGTGGGAGAGGTGGCCTTCCTGCCAGAGTTTTTTCTTTGGATTCTCTCCCAGCATCCGGTGGCGGCTGCTCCTTTTCAACATACATCTCACCTGTTCCCCTCCCTGCCGGAACCTCTTCTGCAGCAACGTCCTTTTCAATTCCTATCTCCTCAGCCTGGTCCCGAATGTCAATCGATGGGTCTGGACCCTGGTCGGCTTCCTCGGGAATTTCCTCTTCATGCTGCTCTTCTTCTTCCTCATCTGTTGGCAGTAGGGGAGGTATCGGTCCAAGATTTAAAGTTTGGGCCGCTGTGATAACCTGCCCAAAGGTTGCCCCCGGGAGTGGCCTTGGGAATGCGGTGGCTGGGGTTACGGTTGATCCCTAAGGTCCGGGTCTGGGTTCCCTAGTGGATGCCATCTGTTCACTTGGTGGTTGTTGGTCCACTCCCGGACCTTGCTCTGCTTGAGCCCCAGAAACAATCTCTGGTTTCGGCCTCTTTTCTTTTGTCTGCTGCTCTTCTTGTTCTGCAGCTTCTTGGTCCCGGTCTCCTAGATCTGCAGCCTCTTGCTCTTTCTCTGGGACTTCCGTCTCTGCTTGTGTGTCATCCCCTTGCAGATTTCTGAACTCATCGGCTGCAAATAAGTCAAATTATTCTTCCGAAGGGGGACTGGCTGGGATGTCTGTCTGCTCTGCTTCTTTCTCCAGTTCCGGGGAACTGGAAGAAAGGATTTCTACTTATTTGGGGAGGGAAGCCCTTGGCGCTGGTTCTACCTTAGGCTGTTTGATGTGCTTTCTCTTCCTCCAGGTGATCAGAGGTGGCCCCGCATCAGCTATTACTGCTGCCTCCGTGGGATCCACCCCTGTTGCCTTGACCATCAAGGCTTCCAGCGATGGGGAGGAAGGAGGACGAATTGGTCCGACCATTAGCGGGGGAGTGGCAAGCCTCGTTATTAACTGCTCCCTCATTTGTTGGGAGGCTGCCACAGATTGCTTGATCTATTCCTGTATGGGGACTTCTTGCACGGAGGGGGTTATAGCAATTCCTTTTCCTTTATTTGCGCCTTGTGAAGAAGTCCCGGCCCCCGGGGTCAATCTTGGTACCGGCGGTGGAGTTGCCCCTGGTGCCGGCTGGGCTACCCGACGAGTACTCCTGGGGCACACTTTCTTGAAGTAGGCGTGGCTTTGCTCCACTACTTCCTGGGTGAAGTATTCAATTGTGGGCCCCTCCTGGGTGGCCCAATTCATTGCCGGCAGTGCCAGCTTGTCGATCCCCTTTTCTTTGTACTGGGGATCTATGGTGGGGGCGGCATCAGAAAATCTCAGAGGGAATCTCTGGAGCTTTAATTCCTGCATCATTCCGGCTATCATTCTGATGTAATGCCAGCTTCGCACATCCACGTCATCTTGGAAATCTGCCTAGAAGTCCTCCATGTGTATTTTATGGGGCTCTGAAGCCCAGGGCATTGCCGTTGCAATTCTGCCATGCGGATCAAAATTTCTCCGCGCCAAATAGAACTCCTGCAAGTTATAACTTTTCAGCTCATTTTCTGCCTCCCTTGCGATGGCCAGACTGCAGGTGTAGTTCCCACAGGTGATTGGGAATGAAATGTTAGGGACCTTCTTGAGGCCAAAGAAGGTGTGCAATTCCAGCATTTGTCTGCAATATTCCAGCAGCACGATCTTGTCCCCACAATGCTTGGGCAATAAGTAGGGTTTCCCGGAGAAGCCGACGACCCTAATGTATGTATGCTGCTGGAATTGGATATAGTAGTTCCCATAACTACTAACCAACTTCATCGCCTCAGTGGACAGGCGGTATCCGGCATCCCGGGTGGGTGTGAGCAAGTGGTAGTAAACGAAAGCATCATTTACTCGGTAGAAACTGGGGAAGCTGGCTTCCCATTGAATTTGTGGGAAATGGTCCCACGGTGCTTTTTGTCCCGGGCCAAGCCCGAGAACACCATCTGTAAGCAGGCCATTGGAGTGGGGCCTCTGTTGGGCCAAAGCCTAGAAAACATAGGAAGTCATGTAGAACTTCTTCTTCTCGTTCAACTGCAAGAACTGGGAGTCGACATGATTGGAGATTATTGTCGCCCAGTCAAAAAATTCTCCTTTAGTGGAGATGCCCAGGAGGAAGTAGCACACCCATTTTGCAAATTCCTGTGCGGAGGGTTGCCCAAATACCTGGGCCAATGCTATCATCCCCATTTGGATGCTCTCCTTGAATTTAGAGCGAGGGATGTCTATTTTCATTCTCTTTGGGTCCCTCTTCAGGACCTTGAGCCAGTTGGTGTTCATGTACAAGCAGGCAGCATCCTCCAGTTGATTGAATTGTTTCAAGGCGTTCATCCTTGTGACCACTATGGCCCTGTCAAATTACGGGATACCCAGGCCTACTTGGAAAGTGACTGGGTCGAGGGACACCAGTGGAGTGGGGTATCCCGTGGGTTCTGCAGCTACGAGCATGACGGCACGGATAGAAGAGTTATAGTTGGTAGCCAGGGTTAGAACAAGCTTTGGAGACTGCACGGAGCATGGGAAGCAAGCTGTCTTAAGGATTTCGGAACCTCCGATGTTGGTTGCTAGTTTGTCTCCAGCCTGTCGCTGGATATGCATTATCTTTACCAGGGCCTGCATTTCTGCCCAAGTCCCGACACTGGCATCGGTCATCAGTTTTACCTTGGACTCAATATTTGAGCCCACAATCTTGTTATCCTGCACAAACTTCATGGTCAGGGGCAGCTTTTCCAGGGCCTTCTCCATTTTTGACTTTGTTGCTGCCCTGGTCTCGGTTGTGGTTGGTAATTCCGGACTTCTGGGAGGAGATGATGCAGACGCTTCAGACATGTTTGGAAGATGAAGCCTGGACCTGCGAGACAAAATGACCGTTAGAACATATTTATCAAAGTAAAACAGTTACTTCGGGGTCCGGAGATCTTACCACCGCGCCGTTTGCCTTTCCTGAAAAAGTTAAGTCTTTCACAAAGGTAACTGAAAAGCAAAATGCAAACTTAGAATGTTCATTATACCTCCGGATCTGGGAAATTTTATCACACTTGATGAAGACGTAGGACGAATGGTGGAAAGAGGCCCGAGGCCTAGAAAAAGGACCATTAGCAAAGAAGAATGTGGAGGCAGGTCCATGTGCGTTAGCATTGAATGGATGTGATGGCAATGACAGCGGAGCCAACTGTTCGAACGCGCAAAAAGGGAAAGCCACTTGGCCAGAAGTAATTGCGTGCATGGGAAATAAATGAGGCTCTGACAACCTTGATGGAGGAGAGAGAAAACTGCCTGTCTGAAATCGGCCGAGAGCCAAGTTTCAAACAGGTGGTTTTCTTCCTCGAAGCAAGCTTGGAGGCGAAAAACCAGAAGCAAAGGCAACTCAACCAGCCTGTCGAGCCACCCAGAGGGATGTACATAGAGCTGAAGGATATATACATGGAAAGGAGAACATATACATAGGTTATCTACAGATATGCACATATGTACATGAATATACACATGGGATGACTCCTGCGGGAAAACCAGACAAGGCAGAAACAAATATATACAGTCATTTACATTACACACACCTTTTACAAAATTCACATTATTTATAGGCAGACTATCATTTACATGATTTACATTATTTACAGACAAACAACTATTGCACAGAGGGTGGACAACCCTCTGGCAGAGCCGACCCACCAACGGGTGGCAAGACCCAAAAGAAAAAGAACAGATACGACAGAGAAACGAAGAAAAACAAAAACAAAACCAGGCAAACCCAAGGGAAAAACCAGAAAATGGAAGCAAAACAGAGAGGAGGAAAGGAGAAACACCAACTTGAAAATGTAGAAAGCAGAGGAAAGGAGGGATTACCGAAAGAACTCTGCAACAACTCGAGTCGTTAGGCTGCCAAGATCACCACCACGAAGCACTTGCGTATGTCTGAGAACAACAGAAGGTGTTAAGCTTTGATTATCACAAATTCTCTGTAAATGCTCTGCTAATCACTTTGAAAATGCCCTATTTTTCTCTAAGTGCTTGAAAGTTTTAATCGTGGTAAGTGTGAAAATGACAGGCAAGTCTATTTATACCCGTGGTAAAAAGTAATCCTCCTCCTTTCAGAGATTCCAGGCTAGGCGAAACCTCCGGACTCCGGGCCCGAGGATTCCTTACGATGATATTCTTAGGAACATCATAGCAAAGAATCTCAGAGTCTGGAATCTGGTTCCCAACAAAAGGAAACCTTTGGGATCTGGGATCTCGGAGGGGAAAACCAAACCAAGAAAACAACACACACCGGGGAAGAAAACCCCGGAGAAAGAAAACAAAAAGGAAAAGAAAAACAAGGCAAAGCCGAAACAAGAAGAAAAGCAAAAAGAAAAGAGAAAAAAAAAGGGGGACCCAACATTTTGCACACAAAATGTAGGGACGGGGATGCAGGGCATAAAAAATGGCGACTATTTGGGACAAATGCCTTAGCGCATTTGAGAACCATAGAACCTCTGGTTAGCACAACCGGAACAAATCCACCTCCCGAAGCGTTTAACAAGATGAAAGCAACATATCTGAGAGAACCAGACCACACAGGAGTCAGTCCGTAGCCTTTCACCAGTGGTGTTGTGTGTGATTTGGAAGGAAATCAAGCCGATGACCTTTGGGAGGAATAGAGAAGCGGTACTAATTACATCGAACCAGTCATCAATTTGATTGCTTCCCCCCGGAGACTTGAGTTTTGTCCCGCTCTTCCTCTTACTATTTTATTTGTTTCCAGGTGGGGAAGGTGGTACTTCTTTCACCATTTAAGCCTAAGCTTAGCTAAATTCAAATGGCGGTACTTCTTTCACCTATCCACCTATATTTAGATATTTCGAAGAGGATAAAACTCCAGACCCGGGAAGAATTTCTTTGGATTTTCAGACGTGGATCAACCAACCAGTACAGCTGGTCTACCCTCAGCGTGTCTGATTACTTGTTCCTTATATCATTATTGTTCACTGATTTCCAGACTCCCGGAGACAACACCTGATGGAGATTTCTCAAAAATGTGCCATAACCTGCAAAACAATCCCAGAGACCGGGTTGATTCCACCGTGATAAAGATAGATTCTAAAGTTCACCATGCCGGAGGCATTGCACCAGAGGCCAAAGTTATGCGAAGCATTCCAGTTCCTACAAGATGGAACAAAACGCCGGGACCAAAAGAAATCCGAAAGAGAAAATAAAGACAACAAAAACAAAAAGGGGAGACTGCCCCGGAGGACAGCCGACAGGACTATTTACAAGGGGATATTTACATATAATACAACTTCGGACAAACTTACCCTTATTCGAAGTAATGTTTGAGAAACTGCCTGTTAACAGGAAACGCGACAGGTTTTCCAGTCAAGGTGTTAAGGTGATAAGTATTTGCCCCACAGATCTCTGAGATTAAGTACGGTCTGAGCCAGAGCCGTTGGAACTTGGTATGCTTTCCTTTCTTCTCCCGGGCCTTATCCCACAATAGGACCAGGTCTAAAATCTGAAAAGTCTTATATTGGGCTCTTCTGTCAAACCGCCTTTTTACTACTGCTTGATGACGCGTGAAATATTCAAGGGCTGCATCTCATTGTTCCTCCATTCGCACCAGATTCAGGAGCTGAACCTCCACAATGTTGTCCCTATTGTTAAATTCTTGCATGAATTGTAAAACTGGGATTTGTAAGTTGACTGGGAATACAGGGTTTTGACCATAAACTAGGTGGAATGGGGATGTCCCCAAGGCAACCTTAATATGAATATGATCCACCCAAAGGGCGAACCTCAACTTTTGGTACCAATCCCGGGGATTTTGTTCTAACAAATATTTGATCACCTCAAGCAGATTCTTATTTGTTGATTCAGCAACGCCATTCCCCTGGGGGTAATAGTTGTTGAAGAACTTCAGTGTGATCTTTCTATTGTAGGTCCATTCTAGTAATTACGCCAAATAAAACACTGGACCATTGTCACATACTAAAGCAAAGGGCATTCCAAACCTTGTGACGATGTTTTCTTCCATAAATTTGATAACTACGTCCGTCGTGTTATTTTTGCAAGGTATAACTTTAGACCACCGAGTACAGTAATCAGCCACGGTAAGGATATATCAGTGGTTGGCAGACGAGTTGGGGTTGATTTCCCCGATGAAGTCAAGTGCCCATTGGGCAAAGGGTCTAGCCTCGTAAACTGGTTGCAGAGGCATGGCCGGGTTGCGCTCACGATGTGCTGCAGTTTGACAAGTATGGCATCTCCTAACATGAGCGTAGACGTCTTTAAATACGCAGGGCCAATAATATCTAGCCTGAAGTATCTGATGGGCAGTGGCGTCAGCTGAACCATGCCCGGTTCCAAACTGTCCATGGAATTCATCAATTATTTTCACAGCTTGGTCCCTGTCGATGCACCGGAGGTACACTCCCTCATAGTTTTGGCGGTAAAGCATAGAATTTTTAATCATGAAATGGGCGCTTTTCATCCGTAAGGCGCGGTGTTTGTGGGGAGGTAATCCCTCCAGGCATTTGTTGTTTAGCAGCAAGTACACCAGATCGGTATACCACGGGTCTTGGGTAATGGACTCCACCGTATAAGTTTGACATTCTATGTGGGGAGTCTCTTCTGTGATTGTTCGACTTAGTCCCTGGCCTTGGACTATTTTCATGGGCTGCATCTCTAATTCATATTCCTGGAGGATGGCCATCTATTTGACCCATCTCTCACCCAACTCACTCTGCATCAGCAGAGATTTGACAGCCTGGTCTGGGATGATAGCATGCACTTTGCTCCGGAGAATATAATGCCGGAACTTCTTCACAGCGTGAACTAGAGCAAAGGCCTATTTTTCTAGTGATGAATACTGGACTTCAGCGTTCTTAAAGGGGGAACTCATGAAAGCAATTGGTCATTCCTCCCCTTTGATCTTTTGGGTCAGTACTGTCGCAGCAGAATGCGGTGAAGCAAATGAGTATATGTAAAACGGGAGGGAATCGTCCGGACTAGCCAGGTAAGGTGCCTCTGTTATGGTCTATTTTACTTGGGCAAACGCCCACTTTGTTTCAGGGCTCCACTCAATTTTGGTATCCTTTTTCATTATTTCATTGAGTGGTTTGACTATTTCTGTGAACCCCGTGATGAATCTACGCACGAAGTTGATTTTTCTGAAGAAGGATCACATTTGTTTCTTGCTACCAGGCATCTGTAAGTTCAAAAATGCTTTGACTCTATCAGGGTCTATGGATATACCCTTCTTAGAGATGATATGCCCGAGCAACTTCCCTTCGGTGACCCTGAATATGCATTTCTTAGGGTTGAGGGATATTTCATACCGGCGGCATCTCTCGCAGATCTGAGTGAGGTGGGCAGCGTGATCACACCTATCTCGGGAGAACATGGTCAAATCATCCATGTAGATGATTATGCATCGATTCACAAGGCCCTCGAACGTAATGTCCATGGCCTTTTGAAATGTAGCCCCTGCATTGATCAAACCGAAGGGTATTCTTCTGTACGCAAACGTTCCCCACTTGGTGGTAAATGCTATTTTCTCTCTATCCTCGTACTTAACCATGAATTGGTTGTATCCTAAATATCCATCCAAGAATGACATCATTTGAGATCCGTTTACTATCTGCAACACCTCATCCAATGAGGGGAGAGGGTGATTATCTTTTTTAGATGCCTTGTTCAAATTTCAAAAATCGACGCAAAGGCGGATCTCACCATTCTTCTTCCTGACTGGGACCAGGTTGGCAACCTAGGTAGTATGCAAGATTGGGAAGATTATCCGGGCTGACAGTAGTTTTTCTACCTCTTGACGGATTAGAGGTTCTATCAGGGGGTTGAATGGTCTTTTCTTTTGCCGAAAGGGCTTAGCATCTGGCTTTAGGGAAATAGTGTGGGTCATGATAGATGTATCATACATTTTTAAATCTTCATATCCCCAGGCAATTACATTAATATATTCTCAGAGAACCGCGAGAATCTTCTCCTTTTCCTCAGGGGAGCAGGAGGTACCAATGTGGATGATCTTTTCTTCACCGGGCTGGCTGATGTTAACCTTTTCAAACTTTCCTCCTTCAGGGGAGGATGATACCTTCTCACGGGCCCGAGGGTCTGAATTAAAGATTTTTTCTAATGCAACCATCCCCTTAGGGATAGTGTGAGTGGGCAAGTCCATGATCCCATCGTCTTCGTTACCTTTCCCCGTATCATCGTGGTCTCGTTCTTCCACTATCTGATCTTCAAAGACACCAACGTTTTCCATGAAGGCTAGGATATGTTGATCGTCCTCAAAAACTTGAAAGTGAGTAACATTATCTAGGATGGAGGGGGTGGGGACCATCTCAACTGAAAACCTTCGGAGTCGTGAGCCGGCCATCGGCTCAAGTGTGCTGGCAGAAATGGCTAGGGCATCCGAGACATAATTCCGTCACTGGGGAATGAGATCAATGCCAAAGGCATCAAAATCCTCAATAAGGCTCCAAGCCCGGTTGCGGTATGCGGCCAGCCTTTTGTCATGACATGTGTATTGACTCCGGACTTGTTTAACAACCAATTCTGAATCACCCAGAGCCTGGAGGCGGGTGATACCTTTCCTTAGTGCGAATAAGAGTCCAGGGACCAAAGCCTCGTACTTCATGACATTATTTGTATAGTTAAACTGCAGCCTATAGGACACGATGAAGGATTTCCCTCGCGGGTTGATTAGTTCTACCCCGGCCCCGCAGCCTTGTTTAGATCGAGATCCATCAAATTTAAGGGTCCATAAGTCATTGTTTGTAATTTGGGGCTGGGGATGGGGGGTTCCCCTTGGATTATCGCTGGGAAGCTTAGGGATTTTCTCCCAGACTATCGGCGTGAGAGTAGAATTTATCCCTGGAGGTGTTTCAATTTGTGATTCCCGGGGGGACGACACTAAAGGAGTGCATCATGTAGAAGTACTGGGTCCCGGGGAATCGGTTGTATGTTCACTCCGGAAGATATCGAGTTTCCGGGTAGCGATCGATAGACATGGTTCACACTCATGCTCTGAATGCTTTTGGTAATGCACCCGACACCAAGTGTCAGACAAGAGTGTGGCAAGGGTCGCTGTGGGGCCCTGAGAGTTAACTTCAAGTCTCACCTTTTCCTCTAAGTCTTGTGCTCTTTGCAACACTACGGGATCCTCTCTGGGGATGAAATCAAATGTTAATATTTTAAGAGGTTGGTACACCCCCAGAGAGGACTTGGAGAAAAGGACTTCATTGACCCTCCCAACTTTGGTAAGGGCCTGTTTCATCCGAGGCTCACTTTCGACCTAGATCTGATTGGATTTTTCTTCCCATGGAAGCCACAAGTGGGTAAAGTCGGTCAAAAAGTATCCATTCAGGAACTTAGACCAATTCTGACTTAATAACATCCCATAGGTCTCTGGGATATCCACCACTAGGATGTCAATGATGCTGGCTATCCTAGGGTCCTGGATAAGGTGTATCCGAACGTTCTTCAATTCCCCCACCATTTTACAGTGGTCTTATCCAGTTGGATTACTGCGCCATTAGACGGGGTGGGGTGGAGTTCGAGTTTCTGACAAATGGACAAAGGCATGATGTTACCCGAAGCTCCGAAATCTACTAAGCAGTTGTGTATATTTTTGCCATAAATATTCAGACCTAGTAGGAAGGGAGGATCCTTATTATTTCCCTGGAAGACAGCCGCGTTAGCATCTTCGAATGAGACGGTCTTGGGCGGGCGGCTAACTGCTTCCGGGCTCCCTAAGAGCTTCAGAAGGGACTTATTCTGTTTGGGACAATTTAACAAAACCCTCATCAAGGTCATGGAGGTGGTGGTCTGCTCTAATGCCTTCATGATGTCGAATCTTCCTCCCGAGAACTGGTGACTTTCCTCCGTGAGATATTTTGCTTTGCTAAAGCTAGGACCTTTTGGAGGGACGGGTCAATTAGTTGCATTACTCTGGGGAGGAGGATTATCTTTGGTAGGAGGTATAGGCGTGTAAGCTAGTTCTTTACCAACCTGACTCCGGGTATTGTATGGAGCCCGCGGGTTAGTAAAGACATTGGCCTCGAAGGGCGGAATGGATTCATCAAAGAATCCCTGTAGTTCGGATTCTTCCTCATCTTCCCTGGGAGTTTCGAAGAAGATGGTATCACAAGTGAAGGCACTATGGGTTTGCTCTTGGACAGGGGGCTCCGGGGGAGCGGTATCATGCGATTGTTGCCTGTCCAGCTGGGAGATCATTATGACTTTCTCCAAAGTGGCACAATTCACTTCATTGTGCGAACCTGTATCGTGCAACTGACATAATTTAGTCATGGGCTGGAAGTCTGCGACTGGCGTAAAATGGGATGGTCCAGCACCATTTTGGTTGTTTTGGTTTGAAGGCGGACCTTCGGTGTTAGCGTTATTATTCCATTGTTGTTGGTTGGGCCGAGGCCCATTGTTGAAATTTCTTCCCCTGGCGTTGTTGTTTCGTTGGCTGGAAAAGATATTTCCCCTCTGGGAATTTGAATTTTGGGGAATGTAGGACCCAGCCTTCAGTTGACCCATGTCCATGGTCAAGGTGGACAACATTCGTCAGAGGGATTCAACCTCGGCGGTCAGTTGAGTGTTGGCATCATAATGGGATATTTGTGGCGGTTGTTGGTTTCCCAGGAAGGCAGTAGGCTTAACCGGAGTCAAGGGCGGAAATCCTCCAGCCGCAGACGACTGGAAGAATGGCACTCCAGACGGTTGTGGTTGAGTCTGTTGTGTCTGCTACGGCTGATTCCAAGGGAAGACTTCCAGACCCAGTGTGATCTGGGTCTGGTAGGGGTAAACATATCGCGCCTGTTGGTCTATCCCGGGTGGCAGAGGATTCATCGCTATCGAGGGTGCACCCATGGCCAGGTTGGGGTTGTATCCTCCGACATAAGCAGTTCCGCCAGGGATCATGTTGAAGGGTGTGTTCTGTCCAATCCCGCCCGGGGATTTGTTGAGACTGCAGGACAACTCTAAGGCCAGGTTGTAGAATTTTTCCAAGGTATCCCGGTCGCCCGGGGCGGTTGTTCTCCAAAGGAGGGTGGCAATGAAAGGGTCCAATGCGTTGAGATATGTCTGTATGGTTACGTCTAGAGATGGGACAAAAGGGACTATGCACCGCTTCAGGGCACGCTAGAACCTATGGTTGAATGCTGCAAGAGGTTCATTGGGTTCCTTTCTGATGGAGATGAACTAGCTATGGGACCAGACTGGGTCCACATGCACGTGAAAGGCAGCCAAGAAGGTGTCCTCCATATCCTGCCAAGTGTTGATGGAGTTGGCGGGTAAGTTTAGGTACTAGTTCAACTCGCTTTGTCCTAAGGACAGGGGGAACATGCGGGTCACAACATCCTCATGCTGGATCCGGTGTCGATTCATGGCATCTTTGTATGACTGTAAATGTTCTTCTATGGTCCGTGAGCCTAGGTGCTCATATCGTGGGCAAATCTTCTCCGGGTGGGAGGGTAAGTCGTTGATTGCACCCGGAAAAGTGCCCATTGGGGATCCAGTGTTCCCAAAATATGCAGCCATTGGGGGAACTATATGTTGGGTAGCTTGGGTAATGGTCCCCGGGACTGTCTAGGAAGTTCGGGTATTCGGAGATATGGTAGATCCCCAGACAATAGTGGCTGGTAGGAATTTCGATGTCTGCTTCTTTCGAGCAGGAGGCTCGAGTTCGACAAACCTTCCGGGATTCGGGGTAGACCTAAGGATTCTTTCAAATTTAGCTGGGGAAAAGGATCCAATTCCACTAAAGGCTCGTCTCCTAAAAATACAACTTAGGGAACCCTCAGGAGGTGTAAAATAAGAATCTTGGGAGGGGGATAAGTTCATGCCCTCCTTCTAGCGCCAGTTTTTGTTGACGGGGTTTTCCTGACCGGGTCCGCCAACAGTCATAAGTTGTCACTGGGTTCTGGGGAAACCTGCCAACTCCGCCTGCAAAGGTTGTTTGAGGAAATAAATCCTCCGAGCCCCGCACTGTCATGACTCGAAACCCAAGTGCTTGAAGGCCCGGAGGATTTATTTCCTTGGACAACCTTTGCAGGCGGAGTTGGCAGGTTTCCCCGGAACCCGGTGACAACTTATGACTGTTGGCGGACCCGGTCAGCAAAACTCCATCAACAAAATCCTGTAAATCCAGGATCGCACCCTGTCTTAGAGTTTTTAGTCGCATGCTATAGGATTGTGGAAGTTTTGAAAAATTTTGCACCTTGTTAAAACAAGGTCGCACGCGGCATCCTATGTCGCATCCTGTCCAAATAGGATCGCATCCTAAATGCACCATCGCATCCTGGAAATCTGAAATTACATCCTGTAAAGAGGATCACACCCCATAAAAATAGAGTCACGTCTAGTTTTTAACCTCTTGATCTGCCCAGTTTGCCTTTTTTTGTTTGTCTGATGGCCAAAAACACTTAACCTGATAGGGTTTCTGCTTAGTTGCCTTAGATAAATTACTGATTTGGGCTTTTGTGTAAATGTTATCTGTGAATAGGTTCCATTTGAGGTGGTTTCCTTCCATAGTCCATATCCTAGGTGCATTCTTTCTTTAGCGTGAGCGCTGATGGGTGACGAGGCTGAGTTAGTTGCCCGTGTAGGTTTATATGCATTGAGAGATATACCCGACATCTAGGTAAATTAGGGGTTGTTGACTGCTCTGGCCGAGAGATGACATCTAGAGCACAACACCTTCCATCTCCCCACTGGCGAGATGACGGTCACACCAGAGGATGTGTGGCAGATACTTAGAGTTCTAGTGATAGAGCATGAGGTTTTTTTTTATTCTACTTCTTCCATGATGATGGCTACTGCACGACACTTCTTTAGAGTTTCTACGATCACTCGTCAGTACCTTTCATGGGACTACATGTGCGATCATTATGATCATTTTCCTATATATTTAGCTAGTTTGATTGGAGGTATCTTGATGTCAGACCATGGACAACACAGATTTATGGTGCGTTGGGTCAACATGCTCAAGCAGATGGTGGTTTCAAGATGGAGATTTTCATGGGGTAGTTGTATACTGGCTCATATGTACTAAGAGTTACATTAGATTGTGTACCATTATTCATGGGGCATGACTGTTGGTATCCTAGTTCTTCAGGTCTGGGCCTGGGAGCACATTCTAGTGACACGGCCAATAGTTGACAGGTAGGGGGTAGCATAGCAGCCTTATGTATATATGTACTCTGGTTGGATATAGAAGCCCCATCTGGGCAAGGTGGAGTATTGGCACCATCTTTTAGATGATATTACTAGAGTAGTATGGTGACCATACCTTAGATGTGAGGAGTGGTTATCTAACAGGAACCATATGCCTTATTTTTTTTAGTGAAGGTACTTGATTGGGCATACTAGATACATCATTGAGTGATTTATGGTGACCCATGTTTTGAGGCAATATGGCTGAGTACAGGGCACATGCCAAGATATCACTATGTATGCATGGATATGAGATGAGATGCCACTGTGGGGTCCTCAATTGATCTACGAGACTGCACAATGTACTACTAGAGATATGGTTCCAGTGCTTTGGGATCTTCAGCTAGAGACTGTAGATGCAGGATGCACAGCTGGATACCTTGCTGAGATGAGACAGTATCTATTTCCACTTTTTACAAATCTAGGGGAGGTGGTTCCTCAGATTGAAGATCAATTGGATTATGATCTTGCTGAGGACCGGTCGGTTAGAGGTCGAGGAGGAGCCCAGAGAGATAGAGGAGCTATGGGGAGGGATGGAGGTAGGCATGGAGGTAGACATGGGAGAGATGTTAGGTTTCCTCCTCTTGATAGGGGATAGGGTCTAGATGATGGTGATGATGTAGATGATAGGGGTGGAGGGGCTCAGGGTGGTATTGGAGAGGTGGCTAGTGGTAGTGGCGGTGGCAAGAGGAATTGGCTTAGATTTGTGGCACCTCAGAGGGATCTAGGTCCATTGTTGACAAGAGTAGCAGAGATAGCAATAGTAGGATAGACCATAGGACAGGTCATAGGATAGACCTTCAGGGCAGGATACAGGTAGGGGTCCAGGCCGAGATGGTGATGCATTATCTCAGTGTGATCATGAGCTAGAGCAGCTTAGAGCCAGGATCACCACATTAGAGGCCTTACTAATAGATAGAGATGCACAGATTGAGCACCTCAGAGTAGAGTGAGATACCCAGACTCAGGTAGCCACTCACCAGGGACATCGGGCTACCTACTAATTTGGGTTATATAATGCAATAGTTCCAGAGGGTCACCGAGCACCTTCCTATTCATGGATTTCTCAGCACTCTGAGGGGGCCATGCCTCCTCAAGCACCATTTGTACCACCACCTCCTCCTCCTCCAGCTCATGGAGAGGGAGAGAGTCAGTCATGATGTATCATATTTTTGAGATCACATTGTATATATGTATAGTTCTGAGATCATTCTTTTGTATCATGGCGTTTGTACATGTATATCTGATTCATACTGATACTCTGATACTCTTTTTGTAGATAGTTCCACACTTTTGATATGTTCCATATCTGATATATCTGAGATAGTTGTTCCTGATCTTGATATGTTCATAGATTCTCATGCTTTGATAGATTTTTAGATTTGGGATGCACATGTGATTATGTTTATCGTCTCTTGATGAGTTAGATTAATGATATCATTTATGCTTTGTGATTTATTTACTGATATGAATGTGTTTCAAATGATAATAAGTGAATATGAAAATGAATGCTTTTGAGATTTTCTTTATGCAAATAAATGTATGGATGCACTTAGGATGTAAAATTAAACACAATGCTTGAATGCTTTATTTTTATCTTTTTCTCTTTCAAATTTATGAATGCAGAATGTATGTCATGGATATGCAATAACATTGATATCAGTAATATTGATGTATATAATCAACTTGGATTTTGAATGAATTGAGAATTTATTTTAAGCTCAAGTCTTGTTTATGTTGTTCTTTTTAAAAATGAATCATGCAATCTCTAAATGCATCTATATGTAGACTCTTAGGACTGTCTCTTATTTGTATACATTGTAGCATTTTATCATCATTGGGTATTTTTTGTAACATACATCACTTGATAATACAACTGCCACTAACACAAACTGGTATTATGAAAGTATGAATACTATGTGTATTGGATGCAATGTTGAAAATAAACTTAGGCATCAAGGCATAGAAGCCAGGACAACAAGTTAGTTATCTCCTTTTAATGTTTGGAATCAGGTTCTATTCAAGTGTAATGTAAGATATGTGACCCGTAATGACCTTGAAAATTCATATCCTTGGGTACATGGTGCAGAGCACCCTAGGGTTAGCTCAAAACCCTAGCCCCAGCAATTTTGAACAAGTTTTGATACAAGTCTTCTAACGAGCAAATCATGTTTTGCCTAGTCGCTCAGTCGCGAAGCCAGCAGCGAGCAGAAAGGTAATGCATCGCACACTCGCGAGCTAGGAAAATAGTTCACTTATTAGTGAGCGAGTGCGTGACAAGTAACTAGTCCCTTAGTCGCAGACGGCTAGCAAGAAAGACAGTGCGCGACAATGCGACGAGTAGCTCATCGCCCAGTCGCGAGTCAATTCGCAGTCAGAGAAAACACAGTGCGACAGCGCGACGGTGAAATCAATCGCTCAGTCACAAAGGCAAACAGTTCTGATGAAGGGTGCTCCCCTTAATACCACAAACGCATAACATAAACAGAGAAACAACAACAATATGCAAGAACAAAAAATTGGCTTCTTATTATCTCCACAAATGTGGAATTACAAACTTTCAGAATTACAATATGCAAAGCCACATGGGCATTCCCTTAC